>WOGP01006778.1:0-12161 GCA_015342065.1 Leptinotarsa undecemlineata | reverse complement strand
AGAGCGGTACATATCAGAAATACACGACGGACTTTGGCTGCTCATCGATTTGAGATTCAACTCAGTACACCTCGAACTTCACCGTTCAGGAACCCCTTCATTTGGGGAACTGTGTTCATTTGGAATAAACTTTCCGAGAACGTTTTTCCAAATGAATTTAATCTCCAGCGATTCAAATCCAACGTGAATCGCTATTTTCGCACAGGCACCGCTCTTAGAGCACCTCAAGTATTTTTCTGTTGTGTTTTGCCCCAAAAAACTCAACACTGACAGTTTTAATTAAGTATTTTTAGTTGTTATGGAAACGGTATATTTCGTTATTTATCCCGAGAAAATTAGAAATTGTTGGTCACTTAGTAGTTCGATGAAACCTTATAAATTGTAAAAACAAAATAGAAATTGAACGAAAGTAATTTTTTCACGCTGTAACTTATCGAGGTAATCTAAAAAGTTTGCCCTTTCTACACCTGTGTAAAGTTTTCCATTATAATTTTCATATTTTTCAGATTGTAGAAGGTGAAAATACCCAAAAAAGGTCGATAAAAATATTAGAAAGTTATACTATTCAAAAAAATAGAAATAAAATGGATGTGTAAGCTATCTCGTGCGACGAGAATAGTGTTAGAACTCTCTATTTGGGAAGTGTACTCGTTTTGTATTTATTCTACGCTAGTTTTGAGTTTCATTACTCCTGATATATGTGATATATATTAATCCTATTAGTATGAGTTTTTATCGAAAATAATTCATACTAATAGACATTTCCAATATAAATATATAAATGAATAGTTGTTGCCCGTAGGTTCGCCTGCATAGAATTTGGTTTGTCACATTAAGTTTCGTGACATTCCATTTCAAACAAAAAGTTTCAATTTTTTTTATTAACCTCAAAATTTCAGGTTTCCAACTTCAGAATTGACAAAATACAATACAATTTTTGAACCCACATCATTCCTTTTTTGCGGTGGAAATTTCTGATTACCTTTCATGATGCTTATTTACGCTATACAAAGAACCTACCTGCACATTTCAAGATTCTAGGTTTAGTAGCTTCAGCTGTACGTCCAAATTACTAAGTATAAAAGACAAAGTGTATTCATATTAAATACTAAAAACGACAATCGTATCAATTTTCATAAGAATTTAATAGATATTCTAAAATGTGCATTGTAAAAAAATATCCAATGCAATTGTATTTATGGCTCAGTATTTTCCGTATAGTGGCTACCACATAAGAGATAGATATACGCTATCAGGGACTCTTATTTAGAACAATATTACGATAAATTATCTTCATGTAACTCCAACGGTATAGGCACCGCACGCCAAGATAGCTCTCAGGGAGCAAGAGTTTTCCAACTTACTTAATCCTAATCTTTATACTGTGACCAAAATCACACAAAACCTTTTTAGATTGTAGCCTATATTTTATTATGATATATACGCTGTATTTACGTAAAGTTTCATCTAAATCCGTTCAGTCGTTTAGGCGTGAAAAAGCCACATACATACATTCATCCATGCTCAGAAATTTTCACATTTATAATATTAGTTTAGATGAAGATTTGGATTCAGTTCAAAATCTGAAGAGGAAACAACTATTACTGAAACGGTTTTGGAGGAGAACGCATATCCAGAAACTGTTTGTAGAAAGAGCACACAAGTGAAGTTGCTAGAAACAGAAACCAATACATACAAATTCAATAATCATCACAAACCCAACAAAAAACAAGTACCTCACAACTAACATCCACATTGAGATCTCTCTCGAAATAAACTAAACCCAAAAATACCGGTTGAGAAAACGAAAGAATTTATATATACAATACACCTTGATTTTGTGGGAAACATCATATGAGTGAAACCTCAAGACCTTCAGATGTAAGCAAAATTGAACATCGTGAAGATACGAAGAGAATATAGATAACAGGATCTGGGATGGTAAAGCCTATTCCAAAATCAACTGATGATTACTCAGTAAAATGGATTGAAATAAAATTGTAACAAAGAAAACTCATGAGAAAATGAGACAACTCAAAGAATCCACATATATTGTTTCATCAGGTAACAAGTGTACTTCAAATACATCCATACAGATAAATCGTAGCTGATTTCGAAAATATATATGTTTGAAATGTTTTTCCACTAACCAGCTGTCGCACCTCTACGAACGACAACTCTCAGAAGTCAAAACTTGTGCGAGCTAAGGTTTTACCTTTTAACGTGTGATTCCTTACACAGGTTGAACGATAGCAAGTGAAAATCGATCGTTCAGTCTGCGGCTAAACCACCTACCAACACGGCGATCGATTTCGGTGAGTGAACAAAGCATACACGTCGAACCTACCGGTTACCGACCGACCTAAAGCGAGAATTCGAAAACAGAAACATGAATCTAAACAGAAAACATCCTGTATTCATGTTGAGTATCGAATAAGATATCTGAACATTTCATTTTTTGATGTGTGTCGTGGAAAACACAGCTATTTATATTGGGGCATTGTTCAAAAATTATTTTTTTTGCGTTATAGATGCGGAAAGGAGAATTTTACAAGAGGTCAACCATCTAAAAAAGGCTGATTTAGGAATTTCGGTTTTTCACTGAATATTCAATTTGTATGCAAAATTTATGAATACAAAAAGTTACTGACTAATTGAACTTTCAGTAGTTTATATTACGCAGTAACTTTTTGGGGTGAGCTTTACAGTTTGCCATTTATTACAATGGGCTCATTCGGGCTAATTTAGTTTTTTATTGAAAATTTTATATTATAAAAGTAAATCATCTCCCAAGTATCCCACAAAATTTTCCGGTTTGTATGTCAATTAACAACTGAGCAAAAGCAATTGAAAATGTAAGATCGCCCGCGGTACATACGAACTTCGAGCGGTGACAACCGTGCCTGTAGTTGGAGATTATGAATCGCTGCCATCGTCGGATTTTGTTTCATTTGCTGACTGGTTCGAAAAAACCACGTGTTACATATTCACGCAGTTGATACACTGCGGTACACGTATGTATTTCGCTTATCCGCCAGCATTGGCGGCTGATGTGACGTCAAGGTTGACCACGCATCGTTTCGGTGAACGCCACATTCAACTATTAATTTGAAGGGGAAGATAGATAGTGAACATTCAGATTTCTTGCAGATGTACTATTTGAAGTATGAACTTTCAAATAATGAAATAAAAAATTTGGTAAATGAACCCATTCAGCAGATTCCCTATCAATTCAACTTTTTTTTATTTTCCAGATTGCGGAAGGTTATATGATCAAAAGACAGAAGCATTTCTTGGACTTGGGACATAAGGTTTGATAATAACTGATATTAGTTTCGTTATGTTCTCATCCCTTGAAATCCTAAAGAACTCTGATTCACTTTTTAAGTATGAAAGAGGCTCTATTGAGTTGTATAAAGAACAATATTTGATGCTGAAGTTAGCAGAATAGAGTCAATCCAATGAAAACTGCCTTTGTTCCACATTCTACCCCGAGTCCTCCACCAATGAGCGAACTATACTACCCCGGTCGTTACGTAAATAGCAAGGCATAACAAGCGCACCAGCAGCACCAGATTATATTGAAAGTAATTCTGGTTTATTGGCAATAATCGTGCTAGATACGGCTTCTGCAAACGTGGGGCTTTAGTGCATCGTTGCGAGTATCGTGTATATGGCCCTTTTTTGCTGGTGTAAAAGTGCACTATAATATCGGTATATGGCTGCAGGGAGGAGACGTGCTCTGATTTCGTTAATTAAAATACCGGGGCAAAGACGGAAATTGTCCCGGAGTCGAGACGCTTGGGTTTTTTCATTAGATTTTATTAGTCAAGAAGAAACAAACGATTCAAACAAAATCTATATAACTAAAATACCTACAGACACAACGAGTTGATTTCTGAACAACTACTATATAAAAATCGTTTTTTGATATGCAACGGTGAATTTAAAAATTCATAATTTGAAGTAAGATTTTAAATTTTTCAAATCGCCAAACTAATACTGGTGTGAAGGTTTTGCACCAGAGAGATGCCATTGAGAAGTCTGGCTACTTCCACACAAATAATGAAGGTATCCATCATTTAAATGTCACTTGTGCCTTTCAAATACTTCTTTTTTTTTTCTTCTTCTTTTTCATTTATTGGCAACCATCAAATAAATCACTAAAATTAAATGATATTCTGAACATTCGGGCGCAAATATTGTTGTTCATGCCCTTCACTAGCAAAGCACTTAGTTTATTGGTGCGGCTAACCCACCACTGTTTATAAGAATTATTAGTATTAATATTACGAAGAACACACTTTTACAGCTTGAGTTAAGAGAAGGATAGGAAGACTGTAAGGACTTTGAATTATGATTGCTCCAAATAATAAATCAGGTAGGCACCCATAATCTTGCTTCTGTTGATAGGATATGTTTATTTTATCGAAAAAAGGTCAGTCATAATTGAACTGTTTAGTCATAACTATAAAATATTGGCCGATTGCTCCACAACACTTCAACCATATTATAAAAAAGAAAAGAACAGAAATGAATTTTGCCAGCAAGAGAAAGATGAAAATAATTGGGTTTTTACAAAAAAAAACCCTAAATTAAAAAATTTGCAAGAGATACACATGAATTATTCCTTGAGGACTCATAAACATTTGGAGCGTGATCATTGTTTTTGTTTTGGAATCAATAACATTGTCAAATTTTTTAATTACAATTTCAACAATATCGTTAGCAGGAAGACGTAGAGACATCCTGCTGCGCAGGTTGACTTGAAGAAAAATGGGACTATAAGGAGTTTGTAATAAACGTGTGTGATTCTCTTCTCTGTGTGCGATTACATCGTATCGTGGTCTCTCAATATATTCAATTTATGTCGTTTGGCCTTGCAACTGCCCTAGAATAACTGTTTTGACTGACTTGTAACAGGATTCCTTGTGCATTGCCAAAGAACTAAGAGAAAGTTTGTGCATTTGTGTAGAATAATTTTGTAATACGAGAGGTCATGAAAAGACATTTCCTTATTAACATCACGCTGTCTTTTGAATTATTTGCATCCAAAATCAGTTGCTTCATGGGGTCCTTGGCAATATATACACTTCGTAGTCTTATTACAACTTTCATTTTTTTCGTTATTCTCAGCAACATTTGCACCTTCCTTTCCTTCTATACAGATTTGCAGAGTCGCCAAACCTTAAACAATTCTCATATTGGTTTACCGGGGTAATGTAGCATCGACAAATGTTGGATGAATATCAGTCAATTATTTCATTCTACAATGATAGTGAAAGGCCCAAAATCAGTGTCATAATAGAAATCCCTCTTTATAAATATTCTACTTCTTTGAGAACCTCAGCATCTTCACTGAATAAGCTAGTTAATGCTGTTATTTTCATTTTTAATGCATCTGAGATAGTCTCATGAATAGGGGAGAGTTGGTGTAAATCACTATTGAGGTTTTTAGAGAGAGAGTTTCGTAATTTACAAATTCCTCTCCACCAGAGTCCGTGGGCTCCGTCCCCATTTTAATACCATTGAGGTACTGTCTCCAGTACTAAACTACTGATCTAGTAAAGAAAAAGTAGGAAAACAAATAATCGAAATGAAACTAACTCACAGTACTCCGTAAAAATTGAGGCACTAATCTTTTGAATTTTTCCAAAACTTGCACTCAACAGTTACCGACCTGAACTCTGGTTCAAAAAGTTGCCTTCAAATATTTCTTATCTCTTTCTGACTGGTTGACGTCACACGTATACATTGAAATGGTTTTCACAGATGAATCAAATGGTTGAATAATATTTGGGAAGACTGTTTCCAAGCAGTTCTTTAGTTTATTATATTCAAATAACATTTCTTTCAGTTTATTTCAGTTTTCAGGTACGGTATTACTCTTACAATGGGGTACAATATATTACTTGTAAATGATTATTTTTCTAATAAACCTCTCTATAGAAAAAGCTACTTAATTTTGAAATAACTTAAAAGTAAGCCAATGTGACCAATTTAATGAAGAATACAGCCAAATGAATTGGTTAAGTTTTTCGCGGCAGAGATTTTCAGTATTACTATCTTCATTCTAGTTTGAAGGCCATCATAGTTTGGAACTGCATCCTAACGTTTCGCCAGCATGAGTGGCTGGCTTCCTCAGAGATTTATTCATCTAGATGATTCACCAATGACTAGTGATTTCTCGTTCCTAGGTTGTATTTATATTGACTCAGGTAGTCAGCTTCTCTTATTGGTGCGTTGCTATTGACTGAAGTGTTATTACCTGATAATGACGTAACATTGCAATGCGCTGTTGCCACTTTAGCCTCTTTTAGTATGAGATTACAAATCTGATTGAGCGTTACCGCCTCCTCTTTTGCGTTGTAGTTTTCCGTATGTTTACGGATTTCTATGGCTTCCCGTACAAACCGACTGTGGTAGATATGATCGGGGGCAAGTAGTTTAACATCTTTGAACAGTATGTGTGATCTCCTCCACTAAGCGCGTGTTCTGCTACTGCCGATTTGTCTATTTGACCTAATCTACAGTTTCTTCGATGTTCATTCAGGCTTGTACCCATGGATCTTTTGCCGACATAAACTTTTCCGCAGGTGCATGGTATACGATGTATCCCCGCAGCCCATAATTGATCTTATATCTCAGATCTAAGGCGTTGTTGTATTTTCCTGGTGGACTTGAACACTGTTTTGATTTTATGCTTCCCTAAGAAACGTTAGGATGCAGTTCCAAACTACGACAGCCTTCAAACCCAAATGAGGATAGTAAGACTAAGAATACAGCCACTTTATATTTCGAAACCCCTTAATTTATATGTATTCACAAGTACAACCATCATTCTCTCTCAGGCACCGACGCCTGTATGTGTCGGTGAAAAAAAGGCCCCCATCCTTTCTTTAGAATGGACAACATATCAATGTCATGTCACTTTTTGAAATCGGACTAGCCGTTCCTGAGTTATAAACGGTTCAATTTTCTTTTTAAGAATCGTCAAGCACACGTCTGCCAATTGGATAATTGTTATCCTGCCATTCTCATTCACCTCATATAGATATCATGAAGCTTTCTCTAAGTTCATATAGGTTAACTTTCGACCAATAACTACATTTTGCTTATTTACTGCTTGATTATTGCTTATTTACATTATTTATTACTGAAACAATTGCAGTTTATGTATTCTGGAATATGGGTTGTGTGACCAGTTATTACACTTTACAAAACAGCAATTTCCTCTCTGTATCATCTTTTGTAATATGAAGAAGACAATTCACTTTTAAAAAAATTAGTTTCATGCGGTCCCCAAAGATACCCTTCAACTCACAGCTACCGCTGATTGTTGCAAAGTTATCAAATATTAACTTGTTTTTCGTCAAAAGTAGTTTTCTAGTTTAGTTACACAACTAATCATCTGAAACTAACTGACCAGTGATCTAAAGTACTTTCGATATAATGGATTATCAGGTATTTGTTGGTTGAATATTTTGCCAGTTTTGTAATAATTACACCCTGCTTCGGCAAAAATTCGCTGAAAAAGTTTTACAAATAACTTTAAGATTAAAAGCAATAATTCTTCTGTCAACTGAATTATACTTTGAAGGAATCCTATTACCGAATCGCAGTTTCACCTTTGTTCACTGTACTAACTGTAGGTAACATTCTTGTATGAAATTCTAGAGTCGTTCGCCTATTATTTTCGAAACACAAGTAATAGCGTTTTTCTGTTTTTCTCGCGTCAACAATAAAGAGGCCCAATACAGCAAAACGTATCTAATTGCTCGAGTATGCGAAATAAAATACCTCTGCCATCAGCATCAGATTCGAGGACTTCAAGATCGCAAAAAGCGAAGCAGAATTTAATCCAGTAAAATTGAAGAAAGAAAATCTGTAAGCTCGCAATAATTTACATATAGAGTATACAATTTCCAAATTGCTACATTTCTTCAATACGCTATTATACATAAAGTATCAGAAGTCTTACGATATGTGGGTTAAACATTATAAAGCATGCAATTATCTATAAAATAAGTTTTGAAAGAAGTTTTCTGTACAGTAAAAGTGTAAATACTCCTTTCAAAACCAACAACAACTTAGGCATGCACATTGAGAATACCAAAGATTAAAGTTCAATCAGGAGTGTATAAATTGTCATGTGGGTCATGTCCTATGTTTAATATAGGTCAAATTGGAAGAGCATTCAAAACCCGCATGAAGAAATACAAATATAGTTTCTTGAATGAAAAAATAAATTCCACATATGCCACTCATTTAATTACATAGGGACATGAGTTAAACCATCATGAACGATCAAACTGAATTCAATAATTTGCCATTATTGAATCTGTTCATTCGAAGGTAAAAATAGTTAGGTATAATTACATGTATCGAAAAATGTATTGATATAGTTAATGAATTCATACCTGTCTTTTTCAGATAGATTCATTAATTAGGCAGACGAGTAGGTAATAGGTTAGAGTATAAAATGCTTGTAATTTAGAAGTAACTCTCAGTTCATACTTGAGGAAGCTATTGTATAGCGAAACACGTGTCGCGATTTTTGTGAAACCCTTTATAGTGAAAATAATACAATAAACTGTTTTAATCAGTTTTTTAAACTTGCTACATGCAACTACCCCTGATGTCATTAAATTTTAAATTTAACTTTGATTTTGTGTCCTTTGCTTTTATGCAGTTCGAGATATATCTCTTTATCACATTCTTTCTTTTAAATTATGTGAGCTTGAATAAAATTGAATTATATTATGCCAATATCATATGTTATTGTTATGTTATCTCATGCTAATTTCATCATTAGGCAAGAAGGGTGGAAGATAGCCATAGGCTAACCCCTACCCTTTTGTGTGCAATTTATGAACAATAAAGTTATTATTTTCATTATAAATGATTTACTTCGCTTTCATCATCATCATCAGTTGCATTATTTTTGCATTTCGAGATGTACCTATTTATCACATTATTTCTTTTAAATTACGTGTGCTTGAAGAAAATTAAATTATATTATGCCAATATCATATGTTATTATGTTATGTCATGCTAGTTTCATCATTAGGCAAGAGGGATGGAAGATATCCATAGGCTAACACCTACCCTTTTGTGTGTAATTTATGCACAATGAAGTTAATATTTTCATTATTATTATAAATGATTGACTTCGCTTTCATCATCATCATCATCAGTTGCATTATTTCTGCAGTTCGAGATGTACCTATTTATCACATTATTACTTTTGAATTATGTGTGCTTGAAAAAAATTGAATTATTTTATGCCAATATCATATGTTATTATGTTATATCATGCCAATTTCATCATTAGGTAAGAGGGATAGAAGATAGCCATAGGCTAACCCCTACCCTTTTGTGTGTAATTTATGCACAATAAAGTTGGTATTTTTATTATTATTATAAATGTTGCATTATTTTTTATTCAATAGTAAGTCGAAAAGGGGATAAATATCATGTTAGTTATTGAAAGTGTGTGTATATTATATAAAACATGTCTTCAACCTTTGAAATGACGATACATCAGAAATAATGATTCGTAGAGAAAAATGTATGGAAACAATTCTTGTAGACAATCACCTGATTCACAACTTTTCTCAGATCTATTTTGACGATATCACCGTTAACGAAAAAAATGCAAAAACCATTAGTTTCTACCCTTGGAATTTCAATTAGTTCTTCAAGAAAAATGAGTCCACTGGGGATTGTGTATTTGAGACCTGTACCAATTTTCACGTTCATGCAAATTTTTGTAAATTGAAAATGTTCATTTTTACTGGACTAAATGGCGAGAAACAAAACGCAGAACAAGGAGAACAGAATCAAGGATGGTCGTGCTCGAATTGGCAAGACGAGACTCGAGAACTTGGAAATACGAAAACAAATTCGAAATAACGACAGTGATGGATGCCATGCTTTATCCATTGAGGGTGTGCATGGTGATAATTTGCGATTTGTTGCATGTTGAATCTCGTATTTTCGTTTAATCGCTTGGCTTTGACCCATTAAAGGGAAAAACATGGTGATGATAATGCGTTTAGAATTGAGAAGATTGTTTTACATATTTCTTGCTTGTTATCTGATTAATGTCATCTAGTCCATCACCTTGTTCTCGTTCTAGGAGCGGACTGTCCACTTCATTAGTTTCTTATTTTTACTAGCAGCTGTGACTAACTTACCGAATGAAATAATTTCAATTTTTTCTATAATCGATTCCATTGTTTGAAAATTTCGGAATAACTTAGTCTAACAAATGTTTCAGACTTTCCAATGTTCTACAAACTTCTAACTCAATTCTAGAAACTTGAAAAAAACAATACGAGGGAAGAGAGGCAGGAATAGGCATAAAAACATACAGACCACGGCCAAAAAATCAGGGAAAAATATGAAATCATTTGGCAGAATAAGTCAGATGCGAATAAAAGTCATAACTCGATTATTCGACTTTTTCAGGAAATCAAGTTATCTGTGAAACTTAATTCTTCTCCTTGAAATCTACAAGATGTTGAAATCACTCATGAAAAACTCCCAACAATAAGAATGAAGTTACCTGTACCCGAATAATATGTTTTCTCTTTTAGTTGTTAACGTTATCATAACTTGATATTGGAGCCAAATCAGTGATGTGTATCGGAAATTGAAAATGAAAGTGTATCCTTTAAGATATAAATTGAGAGTTTGAGAGCTAGGAATCAGTTTTCTTCATCTCCTGAAGATGCCCACTTGTTTGGTGTCGAGAAGGGTATTGCATTTTTGGTGACTGGGAAAAGTACTTACTTTGGAGAAGCAATTCGCTCAATTGATACCTAAATTGTTAGAGCACTATTTCTATTTTAGTTTCAGATATGCCTATTGTACAGTGAACGGCGTGTAAGGGTGTAAACGGATTATGTAAAAATATTGAAAATGAAGTGTTTTCAATACGCGAAAAAAATATCCAAGTAGAGTGCAAGAGCGAAAGAATATTTCGAAAAATGAGATTTTCTCTTATTTTATAAAGGCAATTGCATCACAAACTTCGTCCTAGAGACACATATATGGAGTAGGTATGTTATGAAACAACTTGATACAGCCAAGAATGGAAACACTTTTGAATGAAAATGAATTCAAATTCGAGAACGCTGATATTGGATGTGATAGGAAGAAATGGTGTAGCATGTGCCTGGTATCAAGTTCTACCCTAGAATTCAAGAAGATTACTTTTTCATTAATTGCTCTTCAAAATATTCAGCCACCGAAACCAACAATATTATTCTATTGAAATCAATAAAAAAATATCGTGAAATCTTTCAAAAAAATACTATTTTGAGTCAAACTGACCGATTTTAAATAAAATTTTTATAACCTGCAACTTCGCCATTATTTTCGAAATAATTATCTTCCATAAGCTTTCCGAGGATATTTTTCGGCTTTCTTCTAATCTCTCCTCGATCAACTAATTATGATAGATGTACCCTCAGAATCCTACAGAGTTTGAATATCGATTGAACTCACTACGAGTAACAATCCACTAAAATAGAGCCGAGCGCGCTTCCGCCAAAAACTCGGAAAGCAAAATATTTGCAATCTATAATTTAAATATTATTAGTTACTCATTCACTCTTCGTAACTTTCTTCATCTCCTGAAGATGCCACTTTCGTTCCTTGAACGCACGTTGAGAAGAGTATTGCATTTCTGATGATTGGTAAAAGTTTTTGTTTTGGATTTCTTCAAAGAAAGGCAAATTTCTAATGGTAACTTTAAAACTTCGCTAACCGAGAGGTTTCCATGGTTTTTTCCCAGTACAGTATTTATTGTGTATATCTGAACTATGTAAAACAATATTATAACGCAATAATGGAGAAGAAATTATAGGCTGGAATAAAAAATGTACTTTTATTCATTATTCATCAATTTTATTTTCTCGCCGGTAGACAGCTATTTCAGCCTATTGGGCATCGTCAGTAATGGGAGGCGGTAAAAATAACTGCGTAAACGCAAGCAGGACATGAGTGGAACCACCTGTATCTCATCCAGGTTGCGTTCAGGCACTTAATTTTTTTTTAGGTACTTTTCTTGGTTATTCACATTTTGTCTTCAGTCGAGGATCGCCTGCCCGGCACTCTTAAATTGAAATCAATGTGGGAATGATAAGAATAGA
>WOGP01006777.1:0-12163 GCA_015342065.1 Leptinotarsa undecemlineata | reverse complement strand
CATTGTACATCTGCACAAAATCTGAATTTTCACTCTTTATCTTCCCCCTCAAATTAATTCTTGAATGTGGCATTCACCAAAACGGAGCGTGGTTAAGCTTGACGTCACATCAGTCGACTCGGCGACAAGGGAATGCTGGCGGACAAGCAAAATACGTGTGCAAAAGCTGTAGAAAGCAAGTTGTGTGTTGTTTACGTGAATATGAATAATGATAAAAAATAACGTTACAAGTATTGCATTGTTTCTAAATGCAAGAATTCTTCCGTAACTACCAGGCAAAATTTTTATTTTACTGTTACGAAAATTATGGCAGCGCGCTATGCGAAGGGCAGACTTTGTATCTGGAAAGGGCGTTGCCAACATGTACACTATTTTGAACATTATTAACTAACTTAATTGAAAGAGTGGCACTTCACCTTTTTTTTTCATAATAACTAATGAACAATAAAATATTTTATTTAAATTCGTTTAATTGTATATATTTTTTAATTACAATTCGTCATCATCATTGTCATAATTATCATCTGAACATTTTCCCTGTCAAACCCAACTTCTCTATCCCAATATAATTTTATGTTTTGTTCGGTATGTTGAATAGTTTCAGCCCATACATCAGGTGTACCTTTGTCTAAAGTTCCTTTCCATATAGCCCGGGATTTGTCAGCTGAAGTGCCATCTCTTTCCACATTATCCCTATACATTTTTTTTGTTAATCCCCAAATATGTTCAATGGGATTAAACATGCAGTGATACAGTGGAAGACAAAGCACTTGATACCCATATTTTTCTGCATGCGTATCAGCTTCATATATAGGTGGTGGTTTGTTCCTACAACGTAAATTTATAATGTATTAATTCAGCTTGAATAACAATCTTATTTATTTATTTGAGAAAAGTATTTTCGAAGGGAATGTTATTTTTGATAACCATTCTTGGATATCAGCTTTCTTTGATGCTGATGTTGGGGCTGATGCTGTGATAACTTGCATTATCCATGACTATAACTGAAGGCTCTTTTAAATTCATTAATAGTTGGTATTCAAACCAGTGCAGAAAATTTTGTTGGTTAATTTCTCAGTGGTAATTAAAATTCTTTGTTTTTGATCAAATAATTAGGAGTGCCCCATGAATAAACCCGGTACCACATCGAGCATGAAGTACAATATATCTTGAAATAAACAAAAATCAGCTAGTGTATTTTGTTTTTATTTTATGGTTGCACCACCAACCTTTATCTTTACGACACTTTTTACGTTGGAATCTAGCCAAGATCGCCCAATGGTACCATCTTTGAATACCCAAGTTTCATCCAAGAATATAAACTGGCCTAAACCTTCTTTCTTGAGGTTCATGTATTCATGTAAAAAGTGTATGTTTCATTGCAATACCAGGCAGCTTCATCAAAGCACGACATGGAACATCTTTTTTGTATGTAAAACGAATTTTCTTCAGAATTTTCCATAAAGATGTCTTACATCATTTGAAAAGATCACGTTCTTCCAGTTCATCTTTCAAAGTTTTCAAATTGATATGTTTTCGTGATATTATTGTTGTCGTCAAATATTGTATATTGAATAAATCAATACAAAATACCTACTGGTTTTGTACATATCATAGATCACATTTCGAATGGCAGTTTGATCGAAATCATCAATATCTACCACTGATTTCACCCGTTTTCGGTGATTCGATGTATTGCTATATTAGATTTAGTCGCACTATGGTTTACAGTAATAATATTCAACTTCAAGGCATCTGCAACCCTCTGAAATCAACAATCGACAAATATTTAATCCACCCAACATTTATATATTCGCTGTATAATTTTCGTTTAGTTCTTATAAATGTAAGATAGGTAATGGATACAATTAATATAACTTACGTTTCTGACAGCAGTTAGTGGAAGTAAAGGTCCTCCATTCTCACGTTCTCTTTCAAAGTAGTCTACAAGACGCTACTATTTGTTGATGAGACTGTTTCGACAATGCTTTAGGCAAATTGAATATACGCAGGTCTTATCAAGAGAAACGATTAGTTCTGAAAAGAAAAGAAAGATTGACAGTTTTCGAGTTTTTTTCGATTCGACAACGTCTGATATTTTACTATCAGTTGAGCAACTTACAAAATGAAATTTTACTAGTTTCATTGCTATTGATCGCATTTATTTGGGAATTTTAACGTTGTTATGTCGGATATACAGAATTATCAAAAATGACGTCATTCTATTCTTAACGTGAATATCGTATAATATAATTGTTATTTTCAGCTATTCCTTTTGATTTTTTTTATTCATTCAGGGATTTCAAATCATTTCATATCATACTAGTTGTTGTCCGCGGTTTCGCCCGCGTCGAATTTGGTAGTTGTTGTACTAATTAGTACTATGTTGCTGTATTGCTGCTGTTCCAATGTTTTGACATAATCAGAATCAACGAACTTAGGCGTGCGCAGCGTTATAGAACAGTGCTTTCAAAAAAATTGTTCTACAGCGCCATCTAGTGGCGAGTAAAATTTATAGTCTAAAAACCTTCTCTGTAAAAATTACTTATACATGTCAAGTTTCATCACGATCGGTTGAGTGATGTAGAAGTTTATCACTTACCAACCAACCAACAAACATGCATTTTTATATATTAGATTAGACAATGGAAGTCCGATTTAATGAAATGCATTTAGTTGCCAAGTTCACCATAATCGAAAAAAAATATATAATTTTTGGACACCACGAAGTACTGAATTGAAGATGTGATTCAACATTATTCTTCTTGAATATTACTGGAGTTTTTCCCAACACCAAATCGTTATTTTTATTTTTCTTGGTGGCTCTGGTAGCGTAGTTGGTTAATGCACCTGTCTAGAGAATGTGAGAGCCAGATTCAAGTCATGGCAGGGTCGCATCCTTCCAATTTAGTTTTTCATTCATTCATGTCTGCATACAGAAAATCCACTCTTTCATACTCACATGTCTTGGTATGTAATAGTTTCCTCGAGCAAGCATTTTACAGAAAACTATTAGTAAGATTCAATATGGATTTTCATTAAGAATTGGTCAGTTCCATTTGATCAGTGTAATCAGTTGAAGTCAGTCAAATCTTCATATTTGAACAAAGTTTCTATGTAATTTCTTTATATCGAGGTTTTTTCAACTTGTTGAGAAATTCAACAGTTGATTTGAAGCAATATTTGATAGTGATCTGTTATTTGACACAGAATGAAGTTTAACTTTCATACCCTTTTATAAATGTATAACGTAAACATTTTTCTGTTGAATAATTACAACACATGAATAGACAAAAAATAATTTGATGGTCTACTACTGGTCTCCTCCATGGTTTAAACAACAAAAAACATTTAGTTTTCCTATCCATATCACCGCAACCCGCAAGGGTTTATTGTGGCTACCCAGATAGTATATTTATGTGTATGTTAGTATTCTTTCTTGAGACTCTCAAAGTATACTTAATCATCTATTTTTTTTCAAATTCCAGTTTATGTTTATTAATTTTTGTTGTTGTTCTGTTCCTAATTAGTTATGTTAAAGTTTTGAATTATTGTTTTCTCCCTATTATGAACATGTATGTTTCTTGTTAATATGTGTGATGAGATTCAATATCATAGTTTTCAATGTTAAGCTTTTTTTACAATACACGCTGTTTTAGTAGATAGTGATGAAACTTCGCGATATCTTCATTATATTTTACATCTTTTTCATTATCATGGATAGTATGCATTCTCATATATAGCTAGTGTTATTTTTCTAGCAACGCATGAGTTTTTTGTATCTTCTTGACATGATTAAACAGATTATCGTAATCTACTTGCACTAAAATACAATTATTGATAAAAATGCCTATGAGAGAACAGAACTGTTAGACTTATTCTTTTCTCCACTTATTTTCTTTTTTGTTTGGGTTGAACCTTTAAGTATATTTGATACACGTGCATTTCATCGTTCAGGTAAGTTTCCTTACAAGAGTGATAACTTTCAAGTTGTGATTGAATAATTACTCTATGACTCACTGAGCATAATTTTTTTTGTAGTTGTAGTTAGCCTATTTTTCAAATTTGTTATTACCATTTTTCCGTTTTAGGTATTTTCCAGTTGATTTGGAACACTAATATGAAAATTGTCTTTGAAAATATCTGTCAACTCATCAATAAAGTGGGAAAACTTCCAAAAGAACGTCTTTGCAGACAAGACACAGGCCTGTCTGACAAACAAATATCTTCATTTACAGAAATTTCCGATGCATTTTTGGGGAATTTTTTGCATACCATATATGCCAGCCATGATGCGCCTGAACCTGAATTGATATTTGAAAATATTTGGGAACACGAAGGTCAGCCATTAGTAGAACTTGCAGTTCATCAAAGAGAAGTGAATGTGCAGTTATTGCAGGCACACTGTCAGCTCAGTTTGGTTGTAGAGTTGATTACTATGGTTCCTATCAAGTTCAAGAAGCCCATCGAGAATCTTTTTCCATCTTCAATTGTCAGTGTATTTTTTTTTGATTTTCAGAAAAAATGCCAGTTAATAGACACCAGGTAGGTATTCTCAAAAAGAGGTAGCTTAGAATGGAAAATTTATAATTTGTTGTATAATTGCAGAACAGATGAGAAATTGAATGAATTTAGAGAACAATTCCTCCTCAGATTGATTTCAACTAGCATGGAAAGCATTACCGTTGACGAACATGAAGAAATTCATTCAGCAGACCACTCTAAATGTATGTTCAAATGTATTGACTTGGCTGGAATTTGGTACTTGGATGTTGAATATTTCAGGCGCTATCAGGTAACTTATTTTTTCTCTGGTTGGCATCAAATGTCAGTTTTAGTGACATTCATCTACCATAGAAGTTAGATTTTCAATGCTTAGGCATAAAAAATGAGTTTTTTAATGCTTAGGCGTGAAAAATGACTTCTTTTTTTTAAATCTTGCTCTGCATAAGCCATCGACCAAAAAAACATACTCTAATAATTAATGACAGAACAGAGTTACTGTAAGTATATTTTTGTGGGAAACATTCTTGGCCTTGAGCTATGTGCCCGTCATATGACCTTTTTCGACTCCCCAATACATGACCTTGAGAACTATAGCCCCCTCCTTGTTGATAATTCCTATACATGCTTTGAGAACATGCTTCCACACGCAGTTGAGATCACCTGATTCGGTGAATTCCAAGGTGACAGCAAGTTTCTATCAATCCAAAGAGTGAACATGATCGTCTTAGAGATGAACATATTTTATATTTTCAAATCATAATTTCACTATATTTTTGAAATGCACAATTTGAAATTTGACATTGAATATATTAATTTCGCAATAATTCAATAAACTGAGACTTTAGAGCAGAAACCTATAACATCCCTGGTTATTGATAAATAATATAAAATTGAAAAAAGTGCTTTTGCACATGGTGAAACTATTCAAATAACATCAAAGGATTAGGAAAATAATACTTCTTCCAAAACATGTCACAGAGTGATTCAAGGAAGACATAATTCGTGAATTCATCAGAAGCCAAATTAATGTTTACATTATATAGGTCGGAATTCTCAGAATTATCAGGAATAATGTTTCGGGAATAGCCCTAATTTATCTGTTAATAGTGAAAATATGGTAGACTGATATAAAATATGTATGGGCTCGCTTCGAGCCATATTTTCAAGTGAGTGCTTATTTTGTACATCATAATTTTGAAACAAATGAATTCAATTTGTGTTTTTTAAGAGCTATATCTCCTACAAACATGTGGATGTCGCATTCAGCCGAAGAGTGGTCAGAAGCCGTAGATTTGGATTCTGCTATAAGAAGGATGTCTTGGGAATTATCCGATCTGAGTTTTAATGCTGTAGGATCATCAAATTATAATCTGAGTATATGCTATGATGCCGAAGAGGTGTGAAAACTTTTGGAACTCAATGATAAGCTTGGCGTGTTAATGATTGAAGCAGACTTGTAGTTGTTTCTTTCGGACATATACACCTACCTGCCACAGAATATCATAGAGCTATACCAATTGAAACCATGGAGATCCAACCTACAGGAGGAGGTGGAGAATGTAGAAGAGAAAGAAGTTGTAGTTTTAGATAATTGTGTTGTAGATATTGAAAATATGCTAAATATGCTGTATATATCTGCATTTGAATGAAAACAATGTTGCAACTATATTTGCTTCTATCTGTTTGTATGATGAATGACAGGCATAAAAATTATACAGTCTTTCGTTTATATCAGATTTGAGTATTTCCTTATAATTTAAATATCAATATTATCATATTCCAGTTTGCACAGAGCCATTATGGGAATTATAAGACAAAATAGGATCGTGAAGGATGAGTGCATATACTTTGGTGTGCGCTGGAAGCTCGAATTTACGTGTTTCAATTGTGATATTGACAGTGGATGATTTCATAGCATCGAGTTGGTGGGAACAGTTCATAATGAATAAACATTATGGTCGACCGTACTACCTAAAGCCTGGCTATCAATGAAAGGGAGGCAGTTGAAGAAATAACAGAAGATTTGATGACGAATAACATTATAAGATCAAGTGAATCACCGTTTGTTAGTCCTGTGCTTTCGAATGTGCGTAGATTTTCGCGAACTTAACCACTTCACAATTGAAAATCTCTTTCCTCTGCTACTTATCGACGACCAATTGGACAGACTGGATAAAGGACGTAGTTCACATCTTTGGATATGGCTTTCGGTTTCCATCAGATACCGATCGAGGAGGGATTCATTCATAAGAGTGCATTCGTCACGCCACGCGGACGGCCACTTTGATTATCTGCGGATGCCATTCGGGCTTGCCAATGCTCCGGCTGTATTTCAGAGAGCGGTTAACTTTGTCCTCGGTAATCTGAAGGATTCAATTGCCCTAGTCTATTTCGACATTTTGATTCTTAGTGCGACTTTGGAGGAGGAATTCGATAACCTCCGGCGTGTACTAGACGCATTTTCTACCGCAGGTTTTTCTTTAAATATTGACAAATGACGTTTTCTTTAATCATCTCTGGAATACCTTGGAAGTGAAGTCTCAGGTGACAGCGTAAGAATCGAAAAAATGAAAGGCAGGTAAAAGCTGAGGTTTTTCCTGATTTGATGAATCAATTTTTCTTTGCAATTCAAGCATTGACTTCGTTTTACAGATTCTTCATTAAGTAAAAAAAGGCGTCGAGAGCGTCGCCTTTGTCAGGGATCCCGCCTAAGAATTAATCACCCAATGAAGAATATTTTGTCGAGCCGCCGTCGGTCATGGGAAGCTATGACGTCGAATCATAATTGCGATATTGAAAGGAAATAAAGGGTGTTATTCAAAGTATGATCAGTGTTTGTTTCTATCAATAGATTCTCTTCCAACTAGTTTAGAAAGTTTGTGGTTCTTGTCCTAAATTTTATATTGACCAAACTGGAAGAACATTTTCCATAAGAATAAAAGAGCATATACGTAGTTTTTTGAATGGAAACACCAATTCAACATTTGCGGATCATCTTTTGACAGAGGGGCCCGTGTTCAATCATTATGACATATTGCATTTGGAAGAGAAAGGTTCAAAACTAAACCTTTTTAGAATGCTTAGAAATCAATAGATTTAGGAATTCGAGATCATTACTCAATGATCAAATAGGTTTGAATTGTTCCCCTTTAGTGAGTATAGTTTACAATGAGGAAGTTGGTAATTAGGATATATATTGAAAGTAGGTAAAATGAGGTCTCAAGTAAAACTTGTATCATTTATTTTTCAGTTCAATGAGTTGTTCCTATCAAAGTAAATATTTTATATAATGCATTCTTCAGGTAGTAATAGTCATTAGGATTAAGATTATTGTAAAAGCATGATACAGAATTTATTTAGTCACTATAAAAAGTCTTGAGGAAGCTATTGTAAAACGAAACAAATGTCACGGTTTTGTAAACGATCAAGTGAAAATCTCACACCGAAGTATTTTTTGAATATATTCCCAACTCAATTCTGGTGGTCTAATATACAAGGCAGTATAGCCGTTCTGTTATATACCTAATATTAGTATACTCAAATTAATTCAAATGTGTCCCTGTTATTTCCTCACATATTTATTTGATTACCTTTGTTGCAGGTGGCACAATTATTCATGAAAGGTTATGATAGTTTGGCAAATTGGTTCGCTGGTCAGGTGACCACTAGAAAAGAACTAGGGAAATTATTGTTAATAGTAACTGGAAAAAGACTAAGATTATTTTTGTCCACTGCTCCGAAAAAACGTGATAATTTTACAGCATTAACTCCCACTGTGTCGATGTACTTGAGGTCATTGGTAAGTAAACGGTAATCTTACAAAAAATAGTGTTACGCATACGGGTTCTTTAATAACTGGCATACTTTTAATTGATTCAATTTCCTTGTAGTCTTAAGATGAAATCAGTGACACAAATAGAGACACATTGTAGATGTATAAATTTATATAATGATTTCAAATATTTCAAATTATCCAGTCAGCCTTGAATAACAATACCTTAAACAATTTCATCCAATAATATCAAACCATATGTTCCTGATCTTTCAGAAAAATAATTAATAAAATCTACAAATTTTTACAACCAGGTATCAGACAGATGAAAAATATTAGGTCGTTTCAAAAGTTTTGTCCGTTTTAATATAACGTGTTTTTGTAGAAATCACACGTTAAAAGGTAAGACCTCGTTAGTTCTTAGCTCACACAAATACAAATTTCGACTTCTGAGGGTTGTCGTTCGTAGGGGTGCGATAGCTGTTAACGGAAAAACATATTTTAAGCTCCATATCTCAAATAAATATTCATTCTACTAATCGGTAGAAAATTATGTACAGTACAATTGATGCTGTTATTAATATGATGCATTAATGCTTGTTATTATAATTATTATTATTCCAAATTTTAAACACCGTGTTATGTTACATAAGCTGCTATCAGCAAGTAGAATAATATGCAGTACAATATCCTGATAAATTAATAACTGGCGATATAAACATAGCTTTGATTACATTGAAGATTAAAAAAAACTTGGAATATTTCGAATTAATTTCTTATATAAATGATATCACTAGACCAAATACCTCCACATACACAGAGTTCCTAAAGAGTCCCTAAAGAGAAATGCTCCAATTCCTGCTCTCTTATGGTCACGGACCATGCAGAGAAGGGGATCCGAACTCCTGACGATTTTACAGACTATCCAGTGCCATTCTGTCATGTAGACACTTCAAACTTATTATTATTATATGAATATACCATTCCAGAGTTTTGCGAAAGAGATGTTTTCGAAAACATAGAGAGTGTAAAGCACAAGGTGTAAACAAAACGTGGGTTTCTATTGTTAAGGAATTGGCTTTTCTTTTCTGTACCTTGGGAGCTGTCTGACTTGTCCATTTAGTCCAAGTCTCCAAAAAACACGACAGCTTCTTGGGCTTATTGCATTTATTCTGCCATCTTCTCATGACACCCATTCCATCAGTCTCGTTCCCTGTACTAGTTTGTGAAAGGTTCCGTGTTGGATGTTCGTCATATTCTTCTGGGCGTAATTTTGTACGTCCATATATTGCCTGCCTTCTGTGATTCACTGCCTCACATTCGCATAAGATGTGTAGAGCTGTTTCTATCCCTTCGTTGCATAATTTGCAGCTAAAGTCTCCGTTGTACAGCCCCATTTTATTCAGGTGTCTTCTAAGCGGACAATGACCGGTTAGTAACCCTGTAATTATTCCGAGCCGATCCCTACTATATTGAAGTAGTTCTTCGGATCCTTTCTCGGACGGTTCCCTAATGAAGGTTCTACTGTGTTTGTTGCCAGGTACTTTCGTCCAGTATTCTGTGTGCTCCATGTCCTAATCTGGTTTCGTACCAATGATTTTGGTACCCCCAGAGCTGAACCAGCTCTGGGGGTACCCCCAGTTCATTCATCAGCTTTATCATTACCTGTGATTCCTGAATGCCCAGGCACCCAGTACAAAGTTAGTTTGTTCCTGTTTGCAAGTTCTTTCATTTCTTCATTGCATTCCCAGACCAGTTTTCACCTTCACCTTCGGGTTTGTCAGGGCCGCTCATTTCTTTGAGGATTCAATTTAATAAGCCTTGCATATTGCAAGATAGCATACACCTCCGCCTGAAAGACGGATGTGTATAGTCCTAGCGGTTAGCTGTAGTTAAGGTTTCTATCCGCTCGGTATATTCCAGCTCCCGTTGCATGTTTGGTCTTCGATCCATCTGTATACCAGGTATTTTTTCCAAACATATTTTCGGGATGACTAATGGTCTTCCACTTTTCATGGCTTATGATTTTGGCCGTGAAGTTTGTGTTAAAGGTGTACTTCGGTGTCATGTGGTCCGTGCATATATTCAGTATGTGCTCCTCCACTTGTTCCGAAATTTCTGTTCGGTCCAATCTTTTGTAATTCGGTGAGTTTTCCAGTCTGAATTGGCCCATCCTGGCCTCCACCATTATTACAAAGTGTAAACGAGGTAGATTCAGGAGTGGCTCCAATACAGCTGTTGGGGTTGTTCTCATTGCTCCCGTCATTCCTAAACATGCAAGTCTTTGCACCTTGCCTAGTTTGTTGATGGTGGTCGCCTGCTTCATCTTTGGCCACCAGACCAGAGATGCGTATGTTATCAAGGGTTTAACTACCATCGTGGCTAGCCAATATACCATGTCTGGTTTTAGCCCCCATGTTTTCCATAGGTGCGTCTGGCGAGCATCAGTGCTACCTCCGCTTTCCTCTTTATCCTGTCCAAGTGTTGGTTCAGGTCAGTTTGGAATCTAGAATTACTCCCAGATATTTAACTTCCCCCGACACTTGTATTTCTTCACCTCGAAGTTTTAGAGGTCCGAGACTCTCCGTTTTAGTCCTCTTGGTGAATGCTACTATGGTAGATTCGGATGGGCTTATGTTAAGCCCTTCTTCAGTCCATCTTGTTATAATGTTCAGGTCCTGCTGCATGCATCCCTTCACTACATTATTGTATTTACCCTGGACTAGGATGACTAAGTCGTCTGCATAGTCCAGTGCTTTATACCCATTATGGTCCAGGAGACATAGTAGCTCGTCCATTACAAGGTTCCATAACAGAGGGGATAGAACCCCTCTGAGGACAGCCCCTTGCTATCCGTGCCACGACTGTTTCACCCATAATGGTTGTATATACCAATCTTCCCCTATCCACTTACAGCTTGTCTTGCCGATCCCTCTTCTCCTCGACACCTGGATGATTGATTCTAACGACGTATTATCAAATGCGACCTCAATGTCCAAGAAAGCAGCTAAAAGTACTTCCTTGTTTTTGTAAGTATATTCTACTTTTTCTCTTACCCGACATAGACCCATTTCTGTTGACATACCTGACCTGTATGCATGTAATGTAATGGTCTGATAGCAGTGCTACGTCCCTGATATGCCTGTCAAGTAGTTTTTCTAGCGTTTTCAACGCAAATGACATGAGACTAATTGGTCTCAAAACCTTCGTCCTGTCCGACCAGGTTTCGGAATGAAGGTGGCCCTGATTAGTCTTCAAATTTTTGGTATGCGTCCCACTGCTAAGCTTGCCCTGAGAACTATACACAATTTTATTTTAAAGTACTTCCGGTCTCTTTTGAAGCATTACTGGGTATATGCCATCCGGTCCCGGCGACTAATAGGGTTGTAGTGAGTTTACAGCCCATTTGATTTTCTCCATATCTATCACTTCTTTGTCATTTGCCAGTCCTCCCTGGATGCCCTTTTCGGGGTTAGATTTGTAATTTATGACCCGGGAAAATGTACCCGGAAAAACTCTCCGATAGTCTCTTCTCCGGTTTTTGTATACTCCCCCGTATTTGTTTTCAAATTATTTATTGAGACCTGAGGTTCTTTCGAGAGTATTTTGTAGAGCCTGTCACATGCTTGGGTCTGTTCGACCTCCTCACATTGCCTTCTCCACGTATCTCTCTTGGATTTTCTCAGGATTTTGTTATACTCAGTTAGGGACCTTTTGTATTGGTCCCATGAACCTGATTTCCTTGCAAATTTGAAGGCTTTTCTAGTTTTTTGTCTCATCCTCACCAGATCTTCATTCCACCATGGCACATTCCTGTTTGATTTCTGATTTACTATGGGACAATGTTCGTTGTACGTAGAGATGATAGGTCCCTGTAATCGATCT
>WOGP01006776.1:0-12163 GCA_015342065.1 Leptinotarsa undecemlineata | reverse complement strand
GAAAAATCTGGAGTTTATAAGCAAAAGTGTCCGGAGTGTAATAGTGTTTATGTGGAACAATGCGGACGAAATTTCCAAAAACGGTATGCTGAACAAGAAAGGTCATTCAGACTTCCGAATCTAAACGATACGGAAATTCTGCAGTATGCAAGTAAGAGTTGCAAACTGAATTATTTAGAATCCTTAGAAATTTACAAGCATAAACATTGCGGTTGAAACCTTTTAAATGATCAAATCAATTTAGTTTACTCTTGGTTTTTAAATTGGCACATCCGCATTGTGAACTGTAAATTCAGATACTCAATCAAGTACCTGAATGGTATATATTGGCGAATGTAATGAATCATTCTTAGTTTATTGTGTGAGTTTGAAAATGTCCATATAGGACGAAACTGCAGATATTGAAAGTGGTATGAAACATAGAAATTTTCATTTCTCTTCACAAATACAAAAAATTGTTTTATAGACAGAATTAATACTACCAATGAAAAACAGTAATTAATATAGATAACTTTTATGAAGAAACTAAAAACATATGCCACAAGCCTACCAATAGCAGAGATAACGATTTTCCGCTATTGGTGGCTGCCAAACAATTACTGAACAACGCAGCGTCTTCAAAATTGAAACATATGTTTTATATATTGCCTACTTCCTAATACAGTGATATTTTGCAACCAACTACCGCCATGTTGATGAAATAAGTATTGACCAATGGTAATAATCGATATATCATTACTCTTCCAATGAATATCATTTCAATTGTACTGCAGTAAGTTTATATTATTATGTCCACTGCCTTACAAAAACCCCTTTTATTGAAAAAAAAAAATGTAACGTTCCAGAATCAATTCTTTCACTTGGAACTCAATAAAACAGGCACTGTTCAACAACGTTGTTATTTCAAACTACGATTCTGAAATGACAATTTTGTTCAGTTGTTAACATTAAACTGCTAATCCTTCATGAATATTATCCACTGAAAAATATTTATAATTACCGAAAATGTTAACATTCCTGTACTATCTCGATGTTACTAAAATGTAAATTTTACCAATCTACTCATAACCCCAAAAATATCCCCCAACGCGACGTCCGAAAGTTAATGCGGTTCACCGATCACTGGGACTCGGTTAAAAGGGCCCGCGTCCTGAAGGACTCGCATCCTGAGGAGATGTCATTTATTATTTAGAGCGATAACGAGCTGGGACACCCTCGCCATGATAGCCCCTCTCGAAATCTCTGGGGGTACTTAGAGCGACACTTATTTACTTGAATAAAACATCAGATATAGACTTTTAATTGAAATGCAACCTCTATACTTTTCAATCCTCTCTGCTGGTTAAAAGTACAGGGTTGTAGCAGAGGAGAATTCAAGCCCTAGTAAACTACTAATCAGGCGTCAAGCCCTAGTAAACTACTAATCAGGCGTTGTTTGTTTTGACCCTGACAAAGGAAAAATGGTAATTTGTCACTGAAAAAGCATCTACTATTCTCGAAATATTCTCATTTGTACAAAGAACTATTTCGAGGAGATTTCATAGAAAAATTTATAGAAAACTTAGTAGATGCTTTTTCCTGGCTATTACAGTACTTCTATCAATCAAAGAGAAAGAAGTGTCGCTGCACAACTTGAAATTTTCTGTTAGCGCAATCACATAAAAAGAGTTCAGTGAACAAATATCGAGATCGATTCCATTTTAATCTGGTTGACGTAATGCATCGGAAATATGTCAATGAAATGAAATATTATGATCTCCTTGACGCTGCCGTTCTTAGCGATAATTTATACACAAGTCGATGTGTGTGGTAAATTCTGAGAAATTTCTGTAATTAATTGTGGAATTAGTAATTCGCTATCTTATCGTCTTGTGGCATTATTTCAATTACCATATATAAACAAAATATTTTTATTGGCAGAGAAAACATGCAGTGATCAATTATTATTAATAAGCTCTGGAAGTTGCGAGGTTTCGCTTGAAAAGCCGGCTGTGCCCTCTAGAGTTTTTTCTTGGAAACATATACACGGTGTATATGTGAGGGAAATTATCAATTAGTGGTCACAGATTGTTTCGTAAATTATCAGTTATCTGCGAACTGAAATTGTGAATAAATTTCGACCACTTTCCCATGAACTTATCTTTCAAAATCTGTTGAGAGCTAGGTTAGGTCTGAAGTGAGTGGGTCTATTCGGTCCTCCATCGCAACTCGCGAGGATTTATTGTGGCTCACAGATATTCACACTTGACCAAATAAACCCAGCTCCTCAATGAAGCCAATTAGTTTGTAAGGTGAGTGGTCTCTCAGGTCAGATAGTGAGAGGAGAGTCGTTTTTGGCAATTTTCTGCCTATTCATGCATTGCAAGAGCTTCCAGTCAATAAGTCAGAAATGTTTTTGATCCTAGAAGTAATGAAATTATCGTTTCTCTCCTCTGGAAACACTATATGCACTACCTTCATACACAGTTATAGTCCTGTTATTTTAAGAATGAGTTTTCAATCGAAAACGCTCTAGAACTTTTTTATATTTCCTTACGGAAAATGGAAATCGCATCGTATCTCCTGAGATCAGTTTTGCTTTTCAATACTCAGTTCTCTTCACTTCTGATCACCTGTCACGCAGTTGATTCCCTCAATTTCTAACCTGAATGTAATCAGGTGTGTTACATAAGCATCCAAACGTTGACATTGAAATTCTAAACAAGTCCCAGTTTATTCAATTCATCCAATTGTTCGTGACTCATCAAAACGCTTATTCGATATCGTACACCGAGATTTCATTAGGTGGCATTGAGTTTGTATTCTTGACACCCAGTCTAGCCCCAACAATTTTATTGAGGAAGCATCAAAAGGCGTTCGACTGTCATTCACATTTCCTGTCTGACAAACCCGTACATAAAATCAGCGGCAAGCAGTTGCGGAATCCATTAAACGATTAAGGCGATTGAGTTTATCTTCGATTTATGTCCACACCAGCGGTAATCCTCCTCTTGCACAACCTCTAGTGGGAATCAATCAAGTATGCAATAACACTAAATTTGCATGCCGGTCGTGGCCATGCCTCAGCGCTAATAGACGTTCTACATGCGTTCGCAATCGTCTTCAGGCCATTATTAATGTACTGCGTTACTAGCTCGAGATGGACTTCTACTGGGTGACCACAATTTTGCCAGGTCTACACCTCTAGGTGCTTATCTCTTTGGACTCGTTTGGTTTGTCAAGTCCTTTCAAGTTTGCATGTTGTATCTTTTTCTTCACCCATTGCAACCACAATGCTAATAGACATTCTATAGGTCTGTCAAGAGGAAAATCAGTGTGCTGTTCCTCTTGAAGATGATCAGTTGGTGATCGAAACACGAGTCAAGGTGTTGAAATAACGGATTGGTGTTGAGAAAAATTATCCAGTTATACTCGTATCCATTGCTACACCAAACGTTCCTAACAGTGCATAACAAGACTCCATAATTGGTATTTCATAGCTACTAAGTTTCATTCTTCCTGCCAGAATTGCCAGTTTTGGTTTAACTAGTAGTTGCGACAATGAGAAATTCATCAAGTCCGCCAGTTGTCAACTCCTGAACAAAATAATCGGAAGAACTCTAGAATATTATCCGGTTCGACCAGCTTGATGGCTCGGATATGTTGATGATTCTTCATAAGTTTGGAGTCGAAAGAAAAAAGTATCTAGCACAAATCTTGGATTATCTGAATTCCTAGAATTCGAAAGTCCTGATCACCATGGTGAAGAAGGCGGTTGGAAATCATCTTTTCTGGATCTTTTGGTGAGAAGATGGGCATTGGGCATGTACAGGGAATATCAACTTGTACATTTAATGAAACACAGGAGTTATTTGGACTCTGGACGAAGAGGAGAGCCTAGTAGATGAAATGTATGGATGAAAAATACGCATTGCAATATATTCAAGAAACATTTTTTTGGGAGATTTTTATTGAACAGTTTTACAAAACTCAACACATGTTTCGCTATAAAATAGCTTTTTCAGGGTATAGTATCTACAGTATAGACCCGCCTGTTGATGTTGACAGTCTTATTTATCTATAAGAGAGAAACCAGTCAGGTATCCGTTAGTCAGTACAGGTAACCAGTTTTCATTTGTTCATGTCTCTTCGAGTATACGTAACATATTTGGTTTTTCTCCAAAAATCAATTTTTCTTCCAGTGTAATGTTTTATTCGTCAAATAAAGATTATCTTCAGAGAGTATCAGGGATTTGTAGTCTACAGCACCTGGTAATTCCTCCATTTTCAGTAATTGCTTGCATGTCATAGACTATCAGTTTCAACCACCCCCATAAAAAAGTCCAGTGGAGGCAAATCGTGAGATCTCGTTGAACATTTTCGTAGTTCTACATCATTTTGTGAATATACTGTACATTTTCTCTAACTTTATTTTTTGTTACTACTTTACTCGATAGTATGGGACAAAGCGACCACACTGCAAGTCGAAAATGTCAAAACTATTATTCGAAATTCAGTTGTTGACTATTGATTGTACACATTGATTATTTGTTGTGATTAAATTTTGTCATATCTAGTTCACTGATAACGGTTTTTTCAAAATTACATTCTTCCTGTAGCTTCCTGGAACGTATTGTAATGATTGATGACTCGTTTCGGCATGTTGAAATATCGACTTCATCATCGACGGTTTAGGTTGTTCCATGTCACAGATACGATTTTATTAGTTTGTTTTCATTTTCTTGCTAATTGAAATTTCCATTTTCCCTTATCGCTTCGGGTCAAGTAGAAGCCATCGCTATTTATCAGACTCATAAGCATAGCGCTGTGTTTAATTTGTTCAACTGTTTCAAATAACGTGTCCCACTTCCATTAAATGAGACCTTATAAAAACAGAAGTGCGTGCTGTGGGGCATTTCCAGGAACATTGAAGGCGAGGAGTAGGTATATTCGTTTATGAAAATATCTACGTTGTGTAGTATTATTGCTATTCCGTTTTTCGTGCAATTTCGGTTGATTTATTCCCCGACACGTGGAAACTCAACGAAAAGGTGGGAAAAGTGGTAGCCGGCTTCCTATCGCATGAATATCAAGACGTGTTTTGTTTTGCTTTCGCGCCATTAACGTCAGAGGTAGTATTCCCGTTTCCTTCAGCTACCCAAACTTGACCTTCATTTGATTTCAAATGGGAAAACTGATTGTGGCGGAAAATACTCCCTAACTTCCTTTTCAAATCTCAATTTCGAAATTTTGACTTTTTTTTCGAAATTATGAGATATTGTAGGTGAAAATGAGCCGTGTGACAAGTACCCACATCATAACCTCATTTTCTATTTCATTATTATAGTTTTTTGTAACATGTTAGACTCCAAGTTTTGGGAAGTTTTCTGCCCGAGCACGGGAGGGGCCACATATTTTAATTGTTTTTTTTTGGGGGAATTATAACTTTTAAAATCTAAATTATGACTCTCAAAATTTCTACTTTAATCTCAATATTACAACTTCAAACTTGAAATTCTGATTATAGACTCAAATTTTCGTTATATACGAATTTGCAACTTTAAACTCAAAATTTTGACTTGAGACTCGAATTTTTCACTTTAGACTCGAATTTTTGACTTTAGACACAAATTCTACAATTTCTCCAGTTTCGACTTTGGAATCAAAATTACGACTATGAACTCGTAATTTCGACTTTTTTCCCAAGAGATTTACTCTAGACTAGAATTTTCGACTTCAGACACAAATTGTCAACTTCAAACTCGTCTTTAGACTCGAAAGTATGACTATAAAGTCAACATTTTTACTTTGATCTGGAAATTTTTACTTTAGACTCGAACTTTCGACTTCATCTTCGAAATTTGAACTCCAGAGTCAAATTTCCGACTCAAGACATGAATTTTTGACTGTAAATTCGAAATTTCAACTTGGGACTAGAATTTTCGACATAAGACTCGATTTTTCGATTTCAAAATCGAAATTTTGACTTTAGAATATAACGACAATAAATTCGAAATTTGGATTTTAATCTCAAAAGTTTGACTTATTACCAAAATTTTTGACTTTGGACTCAAATTTTCAGCTTTAGACATGAGTTTTCAACTTCAATTTTGAAATTCCGACTTGTACCCTAATTTTCGACTTTAAAATCGAAATTACGACTTTATACTCGAAATTACGATCATGAACAAAAAATTTTGATTTTACTCCCGGAATTTGGACTTCAGACTCAAATTTTTGGCTTTAGACACGGATTCTCGAATTCAAACTGAAATTTTCGACATTAATCTTGAAATTTTTACTTTAGACTCGAATTTTTGACCCAAGACTCAATTTTTCGACCTGAGACTCGAAATTTCGATTTTGATCTCAAAAGTTTGAATTACCACAAAAATTTTTCACTTTGGACCCAAATTTTCAGCTTTAGACACGAGTTTTCAACTTTAATTTTGAAATTCCGACTTATACCTGAATTTTCGACTTTATACTCGAAATTACGATCATGAACCCAAAATTTTTTTTATTCCCGGAATTTTGACTTCAGCCTTTAGACAGAATTTTCAACTTCAATCTAGAATTTTCGACTTTGATCTCGAAATTTTCACTTTAGACTCGAATTTTCGACCCAAGACTCGAATTTTCGACCTGAAACTCGAAATTTCGATTTTAATTTCAAAACTTCAAAACTGACTTATTACTGAAATTTTTGACTTTGGACTCAAATTTTAAGCTTTAGACATGAGTTTTCAACTTCAATTTTGAAATTTCGACATATACTCAAATTTTCGACTTAAAACTCGAAATTTCGAATTTATACTCGAAATTACGATTATGAACCCAAAATTTCGACTTTACTCCCGAAATTTTGACTTCAGACTCGAATTTTCGGCTTTGGACTCGAATTTTTCACTTCAAATCAATTTGGACCTTAATGCCGGAATTTTCACTTTAGGCTCGAATTTTCGACCCAAGATTCGCATTTTCAACTTAAATCGCGAAATTTATACCATGATTCCAACATTTTGATTTTAATTTCAAAATGTCAAGTTTAGACTCGAATTTTCGACTTAAAACGCGACTTTTCAACTTCCAAGTCGAAATTTATACTTCAATTTTTAGGTCTTGTGGTGTAAGTTTCGATAATTTTTTAATAGATTTCATATTTTAAAGTGTTGATAGTGTGTTTCGGACAATTTTCAGCGCCAAAAACCCATTATGTCGTTAATAACTTTCTGTATTTTTATCCACTTTGATAGAGCAATTTCTGAAATTGTACAATATTAAATATCATTCTTTAAAAACTCGAAAACTTTTGTAATAGGAGGAAGGTCACCCACTTCAATCAGTTGCTATTTTTTCAGAAATGAGTAAATTAAAATGAAAAATGAATACATTATAAATGAGCATTGGAATAAAAGTTCCATCGAATTCGTTCATATCAGCAGCTACGTTCTTTTCAAAAGTAGTTCTTAGACACAACTTTATATTCAACCAACGCTCATCATGCACTTGTAAGGCTAAAGCCTCGCTTTCCAATCGGCACCGCTGGCCACAATAACTTGTAAATGTTGGGCCTTCCGTCCACGTGCGGGAGCATCGGCACCGCCCCTCCCCGCTGACCCCCAGGCCGTCGTACTCTGGACATACGCGCGGGACATTTTGATTAATCAGCTGGACCGTTGACCATCAGGAAATGACAAAACCCACTTCCGAAATGACAGATTGCATAATAATCACTTCTAGTTCAATAGACAATATATCGAGTCTGATCGTATAGTCAGTGTACGTTCGGATATTAACAATTGCCTACAAGACTATATAAGTCGAAGGAACAACGTGTTGTGCATGCGGTAATAATGATGAGTTGGGTAACGACTGCTTGGTGATACGCAAACAGTTGTCCGTTCAAGTGTGGCAACCTATTCGTCAATAAAATAATTATAACTAAGACCGAATCGGTGATCTCTATACTTACTTATTCCATAGTTTCCTGATACCAAAAGCTGTTATTGCACCGCCTTAGGTTTTGCCAAACAAACACTCAATCGACCCGTTCCAAAGCATCTGTACAACTTTGGACGATTGCAACTAAAAACAACTGTGAGACCAGTAAAGGTACTATACAGATTCCAGCTCAAAATCTCATGCTTTTCAATATAGTGCTTCATTTCAGTCATTAACGATCCGTTCAAGGATATTCGAACTGACTGGCGAGGAAAGTTGTGAGCCAATCAGGATGGAGGGCACAAATATGGGTAAGGTGGTTGTGGGTGACTTCTTCGGGCTTCTATCTAGCCTCTCGACTCGACCACCACCAGAGGAATACCTGTTCAAAGCTGTTCTTGACGTGTTCGAGACCTGTTCTAGAGACCTGACCATATAATACAACCACATAACCAATTATTATTCCTTCTATCCTGTTTGGCTTAGGACATTCCTCGCCAAACAGTTCAAATGACCTTGAACTGGTCGGAAATGACTGAGATGAAGGAACAACATGCAATTTTGAGCTAGAATCTGTATAGCACCTTTACACCACAGCATAAAGCTGCTTTTATAGATCTACGGAGGAAATCCTGTACAACCTCAATGGTTCTATCTGTAATGTCAGATGATTAGATTAGATTAATATGGGGCTTCTGTGCTGAACAGCCACTACACTGCGACCTTTGTAGGTCTATTGTGTGTGCTCTCATGTATGCTAGAGTTCCTTGTATAGACCCGTCCTTGTAACTAGACTCCATAGGCCAGACTTCAAGTTCCCCATATATTGAGAGGGTTGTGCTTTTTTCTTCCCTAACGTTGCAAACATTATCCTTGACAGACCTTCGCGATAGCATAGTATGCGTACGGATGTTTCATCATCCTCTTGGCAAAGCCTGTATAGGGCTGTGTCTGCCAGTCCGATGTTGTTCACATGTTTGTTGAGTCTATAGTGTCCCGTCAATAGCCCAACCAGAACTCTAGTTGATCGTCTATTCAGACTTAGTAGGTACTCCGTGAATTTTGGCTGTAATATCAGATACAGAGCGATGGTTATGTTTCCCACCACCACTTCCCCAACTACTGCTTCATTCAAGCAACCTTGAAGGTGGTGCAGCCAGTTGCTGCGATTAGTCGCTTCTTCGACGATCCACCCGAGGACGGAAAAACCCTGCTTGGCTGAATATCATGTATCTTCAGGTATATTCAACGTACATATGAATATATTTCTGCGGGCATTGAGGAGAGAATCTTGCACCTACATTTGACCACACCAATATTGACCAATCTAAAAGCTTGTCAGTCGGCCATCGTGAATTTCGTAGAGAATATTCCAAGGTTGTGATTCAAGAGATGCATATTCTGATCAGGGTAGTATCCAGTGAGGGATTCTGATATCAAAATAGATGATACCTGTTATTCAAGCGATTATTCTGTTGTTTTTCAGACTGAGTTGTTGCAACTTGTTCAAAATGCTTGTCAGGTTTTTCATTGTCTGTGATTCCTGGTTTTTCTGGCGGCACGCTATAAAGTATCGATTTTCGTTTAACGTAGATAACGTATAACCTCAGGACTGTCACCAAGATTTAGCCAAAGACTCGGTAGATATAAACATTATCCTGAGGTGGTTTAAAGGGCACGACTCTTTAGCCAAGGAAGCAAATGGACTTAGAATTTTAGGACCCAGTGGCATCTACGTCCTGATGACTTCGACAATTGCGGAACTAGACAAATGTTACACACAAGCTCAATCCTCAAAAGCTGGTTAGTGAAGCTAGCAGATGTCATATCTATGAAAGCTTGTATTAATTTCTCTTCTCCTTTTAGAAGCTTCAGCTTGCTTCTACCGAATGAACTTCAAATACTCGTACCAATTAACAGTATATTCATTCGTAAGTGTTGAGCAACACATGTGACACAAAAATTTCAAATTTTTGAAATCGAGTGGCCTACGTTTCTAACCCCTTGATGGCATTACCACTTGTTTCCATAGCAATTGCTAATCGTAGTGCGCCATACGAATCACTTCCGCGCCGAAGACTGCCAATAGGCAGCGTTGGGCTTCGAGCGCGAGCGCTGTTTCCCTTTTTCCTTTTATTTACGCCGTCGCCGATTTGATTAGTACAGTTATCCAGGATGGGGTAGAAGAAAAACAGCAACAGGGATATAATTTCCAAATACCCCGTTGAAACGAATCGAAATTGATAATTCAAACTGAAATATTGAACAGTGTTCATTAGAAAAAATATCGAAGTAGTGCTAAGTTCGTTTACCTAGTTATGCTGCCTGCTCGAATGTTCACAATTATCAATTTCAATTTTATGATAGTAGTGTACTGATCATCTTAAAAATGCGAAGTGATCCACTAGTTCGTTGCAGCAATTGCAGCCTTCTTCATCACGCGTATCGTATTAGTGGGTGAAGCAGCTTTAGCTGAGGCATAGTTTCATTTCTGTGATAACTATTGGGATTATAATTGTCAATGTATGGTGAAATTTGGAAATTATAATGTACATTGAATGCCTGAGGTGAATTCTACTTAACAGAGAATAATATAGTATCCATCCAATCAGCTCTACAATTACCACAATATCTTCAATCATTATAGGTGTAGTGAGCTATACATGCCATCACATACTTTACTATAAAACTATGATAAGGTTAACGATATGTACTGAATTGTTGTGTTATATGTCGAAAGAATTTAGCTGCGTGTTTGATTGAAGCTCCTAATCTTCACACTGCGGAACATTTATCTCGAAGCTATCTCTCTGTAAAAAAGTGAAACCTTATTTCAGTGTATCCATAATGAAAAACCACTCAAATCCAATAAAGTAAAAATTCTAAAATTATCAATCAATTGCTCTTTGTTTTGGGGACACTAATATATTACTTCTTCTTCGATTGTAAGAGGTGTTTTGTAACACATCCATCGTTGTTGACTATGATAACAGATACAGAAGGTATTTATACAAAAAAATTTCAAATCCTTTGTAGAATCAGATAAACTGTTTGAAAGTCACACAGAAATGGATTTTGAAAGTAATACGAAGGAAAAGGTGCAGATTTTCCAGCGACGATAGAAAGTAAAATGCTTGATTTGAAACATCTGTATATTTTTCATATTGCGAAATTCTTGTATAAAAATAGAACGCAACACCAAGAGATTTCCCACAATCACAGAACAAGACACAGTGGTGTAAAACATATAAATATTCCATATCCTAATTCTACCCTGTATAAGAAATCGAGTCCAGAGTCCATCAAAAATATTCATAGTTATAAATAGTTCTTCAAAAAGCTGATGTCCTCCTTTCTCATGAACTCTAGAGCTTTTGAAGTACTCATACAATGAATGCCAATATATAATTATCTCAGTTCCTCAATTTCTAGTCTCTTAGCTTCTGATGATTTGAGATTATTTTCTTTATTATCTTTATCACTGTATTATTTAGGCTTATAATAAATCACATATCAAATGTTCAAAAATTATTTAATTATTACTATTTAGGCACAAGACGATCTCATTATGAGATCAGGTGCACTCAATTTGTTAAAAAAACTGTAATGTAATGAAATATTCATTAAAGTTGAATAAAGTTGAAGTTAAAAAGTTAAAGATTAACTGGAGTTTGAGTATCTCGGCTCACAGATCTCAGCTTGCTTGAAGCTGTTTGGAACTACAATGGTCACGGCGGAATCAAATTTAGCAATTGTGCGGGGTTCCTCAATTAGTTTCACCATTTGGTTGACTATATGAATATCTTACTAACCACTTTGAAACTATAATTGTGAATGATAGTATGTTGGTTGTTTGGTTCATACCGACACATTAGTAGGATAATCACTTACTTAACAATTGCGACGTTTCGCTTGTGCGAGTGGTTGGCTTCTTCAGAGATTCATACATGCTGAATTGATATCCGATGACTGGATACTACGGCTGCATAAAACGTATTTATGTTGACTCAGGTAATCTGGTGTTATAATACCTGTATTCGAATTAGGTAAATTATTCTCGGCCGCAATAGCTTCGATAATGTATCAAAACACTTCGGTCTGGGGACTAGCTACTGGATCAGACAGGATTTTTATAAAACAAAAAGCACTGCTGAGATTGATATTTAATTTAGACTTTAGAACTTCATGTAGAAATATATTCCAACAAAATAAAATATTGACAGTTGCAAGTCTGTACATT
>WOGP01006775.1:0-12164 GCA_015342065.1 Leptinotarsa undecemlineata | reverse complement strand
GACTGTTTCATTACTTGTGTATATGTTTTTAATATTGACATAACTTTGTGAAGTATTTTATATTTACATATGACGTTCGTAACTTTGTCAACAAGATTCTAATCTTTGGACAATAAAGTATGTCTCTCTCTCTCTCTCTCTCTAATCAAATCGGTGTAAGGATATTTATGATATTTTATGAATATATCTATCGTTTTTTTTAAAAACATCAACGCCCTGTATCTCAGAAATCAAGCAACTGCGGACATATGTTTATAGGATTTTTTGTCTGAAATCGACCTAACGAATCAATTTTTGAAGTTTCGTCGTTTCGCCTAACAGTTAATGTGCAAATATAGGATTTTAAAATTGATACAAAATTATTAAGTATAATATAAATACTTATTATCCTATTCCTGATGAAGACAAATCCAAGAATTGGTCCAGCCGTTCTTGAATTTTTTATTATTATTATTTCTTTTTTAATAATGACTTACCTTTTAATGCTCAACTCAATAATAATAACCAGTTGGATCAAACTGGTCATAATAACCAGTTGGATCAAACTCCTGTTAAGTGTAATTGTAATACATACAAATATTTTATTCTCTTCTTCACATTACATCGTAGATGTGACACTTAAGTTGTGCAGAATTTTCAAAGATTCAAATGTAAAAATAACCTTCAGAACTATTTCAACTATTAACAAATTGTTTTCTGAACTTGAAGATAAAACTCCAATAAATCTTCACTCAAAACTAGTTTAGTAAAGTGAGTATATTGGTCGAACTTCTAGACGACACAAAAATAGGATTATTTCTCACAAAAGTGATATTAGATTACACCCTGAGAGATATGCTCTCAGCAATCGTGTATATAAAATATCACAAAATGAACTATGATTCAACCATAATCTTGACAATTGAGAGAAATCAATCTAGATCTACATATCAACCACCTCAGCAAAATATATGCCTTTTTACATGACATAGATAAAAATATACATACATTTCCAACAAATAATAATTGAGTTTCCATCATAATAATGATAACTTTCATTCTTTGACTTATACTTTGGATAATATAATAAATAATATAATTGTTCTTTCACCAGTCAATCATACTCAGATTCATCATATTCAATTTCTTCCTTAAAAAAACTAAATTTCTCTGCGCATAAGAAATTAATTACAATTAATTAACTAAAACAATTAATCATACAAATATCATACATTTGGCATTGAATTTTCTCATTGGTTTTTATACTCATAACAGCAGATGTCTCTCATCACGCTTGCACCGGAACTGTTTTTTATTATTCCATGGTTTGAACATGGACCACCGACATAACCTATAAGGTTATGTCGATGACATGGACATCCAGAATTTAAACTGAGTTCCATGACAGATGTCAGTAGCATATGGTGTTATCAGTAATCATAGATAAATATGATGAAATCAGTTGCATTTCAGTTATAAACGTATAAGTTCTCATCTTTGTGACTAGTCAAATAGGTTTTTATGTATTTACACTTGTTATTGTCTATGTGAAACTTCAGTGGTGAATTTATTATATTCTACACATATATTGATTCAAAATTTGACAGATACCTAAATTTATCTGATAACTGAATCTGCAAACTACTTTCTGCTTCTGTAGGAGTTTATGCTTTTAACAATTGATTATCTTAAGTGAATTTGTAGTTTATCATTTTAAAAATTCTCTGAATCAATACTCAGATAAATGTTAATGTGTCCTTCAGCACATAAGCAGAGAATATATGATATCTACCAAGGCTGATAAGGGAATATTTATCAGTTTTTAATCTGGATTGCTTTCTAACAATCTACGAGTCTTTGTAGGAACACAGGACAATACACTTTTATAATTTATGAACTCAATGATCAAATAAGTTTCAAAAATATTTATTTATAATTGAAAATACAAATTTCATGTAATGATGCAAAAATTTACCAAAGAGTCGTCCATAGGGAGGAACACTAGTTTATGAGGAAGTTTGAACGAATTTGATAAACAGTAAATGATGTTTTCTGTCAACTATGCATGGAGTCTGACCTATGTGAAAAAAAGCTCATACAAGTAAGGAGTGCCCAAGACATGGCTTCTCCTCACACTATTCTGTCATCAAACTGCTTTTCAGTAACAAAAGAGTTGTATTTCTCATTACATCCGTTATACTGTTTGTACAAGATGAGGAGAGCCAATAGAAAATCGAGAATTAGGGAATAGTTTCATATTATAGTACTTAGTTAACACATTGACTACCATCGTGGGTATAATAAAATGAGGCCTGTCATGCTACTTTAGATTTCTTCTTTCAATTCATTTAGAATGTTTCAAAACTGCGTTTTTTAAATAAAAAACCTTCCATTTGAATTAAGTTTTTTTGTATGGTAAAACATTGGTCTTACGCTGCACTTCACATGTCACCCAAAACAAATTATGCTGTGTTATTGTCCATGCATTGATTCTTTGCTGTCCTGTTTCAACTTATGTAATGTGTAATGATCATATGGGTGGTAGTAATTAGCAAGCCATTGTCTTAGAACTGTGTTATGAACTCAAAGTGTCTTAAAAATTTGTATGTAGTTATAATAATCATCCTAATATTTCACAGTTGCGAAGTCAACAATTTCTTTATTGATATTTTCATCATTCCAGGCTGAAGTAAAAATAATACAAATAAAGCTTCTAAAAGTATTCAAAAGAAATTTCTGAGGTCAGTACATCTACCAGTGTTGAACCTCAGCCTTAACATCAAGAAATTTTTAATCCCAACAATGAAATACAGTGAAACAATAATAGTAATATAACTAATGTCAAAAATTTAACTCTACCCACGAAGAAACACATACGAAGAAATATAGATTTTCAAAAAATATTCATGCAATTCATGAGGACATGGTTTGGAAAAGACTAGTTGAATTTTACAAGTCGTTTGTAATTGTTTATGTAATGATCCTGATGGTGAGAGAAATGACTAGGTAGCAAGCATATTAGCTGATTGAAAAACATATTTTTCCTAAGTCTTGTTTAACAACATGGCATAACACCAGTAACGCTGAAATGGAGAAGTTCTTAGGAATAATTATGTGGATGGGTTTTTGTACATTTCAGACTGTTGAAAGTTACTAGTCAAATAACAAAATGTAGTATAATTTCATATATACATATGATTTTAAAGTTAATGTGGTAACGAACAAACTCAAGGAAGACATATCTCAACAAACTTGTAATTAATTTGATAGTGAATTTGCAAACAAGGACATACTTCATGAACAGATAATTACAATAGGTCAGTAAGTTTATCATATATGTTTCTGGAAAGGATGACTCGTTTGAAAACTAGAGAAAGTGTGGCACCAGAATGCAATTTGATAATCATTGTGCAAAGATCAAAGAGATATACTGATACTAAGCACAAAATATAATGATGAAATGGTTACCATCAAAAGAAGAATGGAAGATACACAAAAACCAGTCAACGTGTTTCAGTATAACAAATATAAATCATACATCGATATATCTGACCAAGCAAAAAGCTGCAATTCTCCACTATGTGCTTTGGAGTGGTACGGAAAATAAGCAACAGAGCTACTAATACAAAGAGCAATAGAAATCAGAAGATTTCAGATAAAAATCAAGAAGATGTTACATTGTGTGCTATTTGAAATTGAAGGCAAGAATAGGAAGAATCGTAGCAAGAAAGTGCTCTCAAACAAATTCAAAATGTAAAGTTTGCGCTTAACATTTTTGTACTGGTTGTTTTAGAAATTATTGTGTGATTATATTATTGAATTTTATATTGAAAACTTTTCATTAAAACTATAAATTTCAATATACACATTGCATAATTGAAGCTATAGTGGGCTTGAGTACATACATCCTGAAAACTGAATCATGTTCGTCGCAGCGACCTTTATTGAATGCTATATAATTCAATGCAGTTACAGAGACCAACAATAATTCATATGGCGATATGACAATGTCTATATGTGAGTCATAACTCTTGTAGTGTGACTTTTTTTCTTATGTAGTGTATGTTTTTTTTTTATATATTCTGTAGGATGTACCTAAGCAAATTATAATTTGAGGTCAATAAAATTTCTTTTCTTCTTTCGACAACGCAAGTCCACTTGCGACATCATATTGCATATGATGTCATAAATCTGCAAACTCATTGGTCTCATATGCCAGTCAAGCTGTGAAATTGTAATCAATTTTGGAAATATTCAAAAAAACTAAAATTTCAAATTTCATGTCAACTATTCTCTAACGTAATTCAAGATGACATTATAAGTCAATAAATTTTACGATTTCCACTTTCCAAGCTATACGAGTTTTCTGATGATTCGTATCTGAGAAACCATCACTAATTTGAGTTTTCTATGAAGATCAGAAAAAAGAATCACTCTTTATAAGTAAACCTTTTTGGCAACAACTCCACTGATGGGAAAGAAAGTTTTGGCTTTCTACTAATTCAACTTGATACAAAAGAATGTGGGAATCTTCCAAAGAAAGGAACGAAGCAATCAATTTCAAAAAAGTAACTCTACAAAGGTGTGTATATCATGCAAAGAAGTAACTTTCAGACACAAACTGGAAAAAGAGCTCTCTGGAAACTGCTCTTTTATATAAACATTAAATTATACAAAAGAAAAATTCCTTCAAAACAATTATACAAAAAAACTTTTTTCTCTACTCAGTTTGTACTCCAAGCATTCGTTATGGAATTGAATCAGATATTATTCACAGAATTCCTACACAATGTACTAAATGGAAGGTAAAAAATTTCACTTACATGGAACACTGTCATCCTCACTGATAAACATCGATGTTTTGCAGTACGATATTTGCCTTAGGGCTCTTCAGTACTAATCTGGATAATATTGTAATAAAAAAAACAATTCATTCATGAATTACGATTTTATATTACATACTGAAACTGGTCGTAAAAGTTACTTCTTTTGAAATTCTTCCTTTCTTTGGAAAATTCCCACATTTTTTTGTATCAAGATGGAGTAGTAGAAAGCCAAAAATTTTCCCAAAATTTAATCATTCCTAAAAATATAACCCTTTCCATTTTAAACTTCACCGATGTATCAGGCGTAATATATATTTTGAAACACCATTTAAATGAATTCTAATTTTACCAACTTCTTTTCTCTTACAGTCAACAATTTTTCCATATTGGCCCTTCTTATCTTGGACATGTATATTCAGCTCAAGAACAAATGTACTTATTTGTTCTAAAAATATTCCTACTGGTGTTTTTGTATATATCTAGCTGAAATCCAAACAGATCTTAAGTGAAATGATCATCTTTGCGCATTTTTGACTGAGTTTAATATTAAAATTGATGAAATTTTAAATCAATCTGATCAAAATATGATTGAATCTCGTTCTAAATAATAAATATATCATAATCAACTAATGAATACCATCGATTTATCAGTAACCTGAAATAATATCTACAAACTCAAATATACATCATCTCAGCCATAGAGCTCATTTTTTTGGGAATATGTACAAAAGTCTCAAAATAACTAGCTAGTTCGTCAATTGTAACATCACATGGAGAGTGTATATTCATGCGAGCTTGATGAGAACAGCTACTTGTGCCTGAATTTGTACCAGTGGTCCTTTGAATTTTTGTCTGAGGACGTGCCACTGAAAAACTGTGAGAACTGTACTCATTAGACCTGCCAAAAGTATTACTTAAACTCATATCATTGCAAGCATCCACAATTGATTTAAAATCTTGTTTTCCATCAGTAAAACAATCCCCAAACTGTTTATCTCTTCTTTTGACATACTTATTACTGGTCTTCAAAACAGGCTTAACATTATTTTTTTTTGTGTATTTTACAAATTTTAGAACAGGTTCCCGTAAAACTTTAGTATTTGGCCTCTTGAATGATGTACTATGTTTTACATACGAGTTTTTTACATTGCAGTAACATTCTGTACTGGAATTTACAGATGAGAGTGATTTGGAACGTCTTCGCATAAATGGATTGACTTTGGTGTTGTTGATCTTGATAGGCTTCTTACTAGTAACATCGAGTTCCAAATTTTTTAGACAAGTCGATAGGTTTGCGTCTTCTCGTGATATTTCTTCCTATAATAAATCATATAAATGTTCATATCATGAAAAAAAACAATATATCACTTCTTACCATCACAATGAACTATAATCATTATCTGATGGAAATGAGAAATGTATAGAACTAAGTACCACTACGTAGTACTTTACTGATTGAATAAAATGAATCTTTTATCGAAACGTTTAGAGGTACAAAAGTAAAAATATTTTCAACAATACAAAAGAAAATAATGACTGACTATATTTTTATTTGTTTCTTGGTGAATTTGGTTATGTGTATTCCTCTTACTTGATTGGCTAATGGCTCTGCATCTTAGGCAATTGGCCAATCTACGGGATCGGGAAATTAAATAAATTATGTTTATTTACACTTGCATTATTTTAAGCACCACATCTATGAATTATTGTTAAGTTGCTGAATCCAATCATGATTTCCTGTTGGCCTGAAAACTATTGTTCATATCTTAGAGAAATTGACGGACTTCATTGCCAACAGAATTAACTAATTTCGTCATTTTATGCACTTCAAACATTACATATTTTTGGAGTTAAAAGAAAATGACTTAATTTTGTTCCTATTCAGAATTGTTTTGCTATTTTCAAAATGACTGGGAATCATACTCTGCCATTTTCACGTCCATAGTTATCCTATACTATCGTTCTATACAAATTCACATTGTATCAGTGTTTTCCTCTATTTTTTTACCTTTCATACTCTATAATACAAAATCTATTATTTGATTTGTGTTCATTGCTTTGACAGATTAAGCATTAATTTGTTGAAACATTTTCATATTCATCATCATTGTGTTGTACTGTACATGAAAAGAAATTCTTTTATTTTTGAATTTTTTTTAATGCCCTTAGAGGGCATTATATGGGTGTCATAAACTACACCATACAATTCGTTATTTACAAACTTTATTTCAAAACTATCACATGTTTCGCTAACATTGTTATTCATTATTAACTTTATAAGAATTTTTGATCAATGTTTTATTTAGTTTCCGGGTTTTGCCGTGGTCTTCTTTGGTTACAATTTTCAAACGTCTCAACTGCAACTGCGGCAGTCATCTTTAGTGGAGTGGTCGAAGTGCCTACTCTTCTTGACGTTTCAACTGAAACTGAAGCTTTCAATTCTGTCATTTTATTTATAGTGCTGATTTTCCGCGCACTTTCTGTAATGGTGAGATTTTTTCTTGCGTGATTCTTCTAGTTTGCTGACAAACTGATAGGTTAATTTCATTTTCTGTGACAAGTTGAAATTCCCTTGACTATGGCTTTACATGTCATGATGTTATATGTAATGTATGCTTTGTACCCTTTATTTTTGAGTTGCTCATGGTTTATAATGTCTATTTAATTATTACTTTTTCATTTTCAGTATATTTTCTAACTATTTTCAAATGAGAGAACCATCTGAGATTTCTTCCCCGAGATTCATTCTACAATAACTATTTATAGCTTTTATCCACTTCATTATTTCATTATCTGTTTGATTATTTTCCTTTATTTAATGATTAATTTGTGAGTTTATTAGTGAGTTTACTGAGTTTTGTTTGAAAAAATACGAGAACTGCTGTGAAGTTCGGAGTTCTCGGAGTTTGAATCCACGATGCTCATCTTTACCTCCGCATTTGCACTATCCCTGCTTTCGTTATTCGTTATCAGTATGGAGTTTTTGGAAGGGGAGGTATGTCCTCCCCTTTATCTTCTAACATGTTTACAGTTTTTTACTTGCCCAAGAATTTATGAATATAAAAATATGAAAAAAAAAAACACTAAATATTTGTTATCAACGTTGAAAGGGAAAAGGTTAGATAGAAAAAAAATCCCATAAAGGTTAATAGTACACCTGGTTCGTCAGTCTGACGTTCGCACTTCGAGAGTTGCAACACGCATCTAATTTTAACCTTACTCACATATAAAGCTGAATACTGCTTACTGTGTCTTAGTATGTAACTTGTTATAACACTTTCATTTCATTGTATTGCGGTGTTTATCAGTTTTTGCCAATTCTGGGTAGTTTAATACTGATCAGAAACAGAATTTATTTTAATGTGGGTGTAGTACCGTACTAGATTTTATCATATAGTAATATATCTATAACAAAAGTATAAGCTCGAACAACACTGCAACCGAAGCTAACATTTAAAAAAAATCGCTTCATTAAAAACTTGGGAAACGGAATATGGTTAGCGACCCTGGTTGTGACTTGACTTTTGACTTGTATTTTGACAGTAATCTTTTGTGTTTTGCTGTTGTGTATGTTTATATGAAATAGATTAATGGATTAGAAAACTGTAGATAATAATTATGAACATATTAGTTCGGTGAGAGTGACTTCTAATTTAGTGAAAAAGTGTTATTATGTATTGTACAGTTGATAAAAGTCACTGTAGTGCAACTTCCAGCACGCAAACTAAAACTATGAAGGATGGTAAGGGCTGTAATTTTTCTAAGAACAGTTTCTGCGATTGTTGATTATTTAATAGTTTTTGATAGCATTAGACTTCTATTACCTATCTTCCAAGGTAACATCAAAAACATTACTGAGAAATCACTGAAATATTTTTCTCTGTTCCAAGAGTATTCAAGAGTCTCATTAACAAGTAATTGAGATGAGATGTTAACAACTGAAATAAACGTCAGTCGATTATTTTTTGGAGGCAGATCTACTTGCACTAATATTAAGGTTATGAAAAATAGTAAGACAAGTAATCGAGGGATAAATATATAATTATAATAAGATTATTGTGGCGATAACTGAATTGATAACACACGTTATAGTCCGCTATGTTTGAAATCGGAGACCACTTGTAAACAAATCTCATTAGAAAATAGTGACTTATGTTGTGCTCGAATGCAGTGAAATGTTTCACCATTGTTGCTTTTAGCGACTACACGATGAGGAGAAATCAGATGAACCATAGTGTCTTTCTAAATAAGTTGCAACAGAATGACTTCTGAGACAAAAATCTTCGGTGGTTTTGATCATATTCATCAGGCAACATAGAATTAGTTAAAATAACTGAGTTCTCTTCTGAACAGGCTATTTAATTAAGTATGCCTCAAGGTTTGATCGTTGACCTACCTTCATTCCTTCTCTATATAAATGACCTAGCTCTTATAGGTATAACAGTCACTCTCACCCTCTTTGCTAGTGACACCAACTTATTATGGTGTGATAATGATACTTCCTGCTCTTTGAAGTCACCTTTGAAGAAATCAACAAAATCAAAAATGGTACAACTGTAATAAATTATCCCTCAACATCCATAAAACCCAGTATCCAACTATTTTATGCAACTCAACTGATATCTGCCTTGGCAACGAAATCATAGGAAGGAAACTTTTTGGGCTAAATATTGATGATCATCTGAAGTTCAAGGACCATTTAATAAACTTAGGCATGAAGCTTACTATACACTGAAAGTCATGTCTACAGAACTAGGCTGTTCACATTCAAAAACGACCTATTTTGCTCTTATAGATCTCCATTGTAGATATTGTGAATTTATACTTCTGAATAGCTGCTCCCAGAGATATGTACAAGCCTTTTTTCAAAGTGCATGGTATCTTAACAGTAGCCACCTTATTTATTTTGGAAACTGGAAAGAAATATATTCATCTTATGTGACCCCCCATTCCTTCTCATTATTCCTGTAGTTATGCTATTGATCTGCCTATACCTATACCGTTGAGCTCTCTAGTTGGTGACTCAATTATATTTAACAGTATCAAACTTCAATCACTTATCAGTCCGCATTAAAGGAGTCTTGGTGTGTAATATGTGCAGAAAAGAAGTTAGAATGCTAACTGTTGCTAGGATCTATTTACAATTCAGGAGTCTGGACATGTTATCAACTTATTAATTTATTCACGGGATAAACCCCATCACAATAAAAATCTTAACAAAAAATACAAATATACTTGTATAACATAACCATCTTAGGGTGGATATAGAATCTTTCACAAATACACGATTAGAAATAAAATCCTTATTAACAAATTATTTTTTTAATATGTTATAAGATTTCCCCGGTATGTCTATATCCTTGCCATTTATTAACTTTTCTGTTATTTCAATAGGTGAGTATTTGCCAGAATTTGTGGAATGAAAGTCTGAAAGTCTAACTTGAACAAATGATTAATTTTGCCTCAGATTGAAATTTGTAAATTATGGAATATAAACGCCTTGTTCTCAATGAGTTGAAGTTCAATTCTTTTAGGATATTCAATTAATCATGAGTATACCATTGATTACCCAAGTTGAATGAACAATTTATCAAAAACTTATTTTGAACTCCTTCATAGAAATTTATAAATACAGGCCGTTCTTTTTAACATGTGGTAACATTGCTATATTCTAAACCGTAACACAAACGAAGAAAATTTACGGGATTTCTCGCCCTTCTCCAATTATATGGGGAAAACAAAAAATGCTTTTTTCTTTTTTTTTTTTTCGAATGGAACTGTTATTTCGGATAATATCAAAAAATGGAAAAGGAAAATGTTAATGTATTCGAAGTGTACTATGACGATATAATAATAAATATTCGATAAAACGTTTCGTGTCAACATGGCCACCATCAACTTTTTTTTAATACGGACCTGGCTTTTTAATTTTTTTTATTTTATATTTTTATATTTTATATTTTTTTGTCTGGGGATACATGATGGATAAAGTTTTTTCAACAAGTACAGATATCGACCATCTCAAACAAAAAATAAGAGATGCGTGTATTATTATTACAACTGTTATGCTCGAAAATTGCCACAGAAATTGTCTGGACCGACAACTTATGTGCATTCAACAAAGAGGTCGTCAATTCGAGAATTTCATGTAGATTGCCATGTAGCTTTGATTTTCCTTATTGGTTTCATTTTTCCCAAAAGTTCATGATAAAATTATTTTTTTTGTTTGATTGTTGTCACTGGTGATGGTGGTTATTAAAAATGAAACGCTATAAAAAATATCAAATATGACATACCTATGGATTGTGAATCTATTGCTTTATCAATATCTGTAATAAAAAAGACAGGTCCGTATTTGAAAAAAAAGTTGATGGTGGCCATGTAGACATCGAATATTTATTATTACATCGTTATAGTACACTTTGAATACAATAACATTTTCCTTTTCCATTTCCAACCCCAGCAACACTGTGTTAATCCCCTTCACCAAGAGAAGTAAGTTGGACGATCTAACGCCACTTTCCCTCAATGGTGTGGTCATTCCATTTGGACTGTTGGTTGACATTGGAAGTCACAGCATTCTGGAAATGACCTCTGACTTTATGCCTTCAACTGTCAACTACCAACTGCCTTATAAAGTACTATTCCCGAGGAGAGAGGATTTTGGATCCTGCGGGAGAAGGAAATATTAAGAACAGATAGTTGTTGGTTCACAGATGGATCAAAAACACCTTCCGGTTGTGGTGCAGGTGTTTTCAGTAGCAGACCCAGGACAGAGTTATCTACCTGCCTAGGAACTTATGCGACTGCATTTCAAGCGGAAATTTACGCAATTGAATTGGATAAATCCAACCTCATTCACAAGTCAATACAAATATTCTCGGACAGTTTAGCGGCGTTGGAAGCTCTTGGCTCCCACCGAGCAACGTCTAAATTGGTAGCAAATCGCCAAAAAAGACTCATAGGAAGACTAAACAGATTGTCTCTGGTCTGAATTCCTGGCCATACTGGCCTGGAAGGCAGTTAAGCTGCTGACTCACTTGCCAAGGAGGGTGCTGCAAGCGGCTTCATTGGACCAGAACCTGTCATTGGCATCGCTTTGGGCTTTGCCAAACAAACACTCAACACCTGAGTTATGAATTTCTGGCAGAATTTTCCTGGATTGGCTGACTCCAAGGCGTTTATTCACCCTTCCAAGCTTAATTCCAAACAGTTGTTGGACTACAGTAGGGATGAACTACGATGTCTTCCTTCTTACAGATCACTGTCATTTGAATCATCACATGCAGAGACTTGGACTGTCGGAAGACAGTGTGTGTCTCCTCTGTCTGGAAAATGATGAAGCTGCAGAGCATATAC
>WOGP01006773.1:0-12167 GCA_015342065.1 Leptinotarsa undecemlineata | reverse complement strand
CCGATGGAGAAATGATAAAAGAATGCTTGATTGCAGTAGCCGAAGAAATATGCCCCGAAAAGGTAAATTTATTTAAAAGTGTCAGTTTGTCAGCAAAAACCGTGGCTCGGAGGGTGCAAGACATCGCAGAAAATATATCATCTCAACTGTCTGACAAAAATGGAAATCATGAGTGGTTTTCTCTAACATTGGATGAGTCAACGGATGTCTCAGGTGTTGATTTTTATTCGCGGAGAAGATAAAATCTATGAAGTGTATGAAGAACTTCTTGATATTGATAGTATTCACGGCACGACAACTGGGGCAGATATTTTTAAAGGAGTTGAAAATGCCATTGATAAAAAGAACCTTCGATGGAGAAATTTTAAATCTATAACAACTGATAGAGGCAAAAATATGTATGGTAAAAATAAAGGAGTGGTTGCGCTTGTGTCAAAGGTTGTAGAAAATGATGGTTCTAAAACCAGTCATATCAGTTGTTAACTTCATCATATCCATTGGGTTGAATCACCGATAATTCCGCGAGTTTATTCAACAGATTGGAGAAAATGATTTACCTTAGTTTTAGAGGAGTAGTTACAGCTCTCGAAGAGAAGCAGTAACACGTCTTGATAATGCCGTCTGAGATAATGACGAAACGTCGAAAACTCTTTATCAGCACCGTATGGATAACTTCAGCAGGGAAAACTTTTTGTAGCTTTTAATGTCCTTCTCAATGTCAAAAACAAAAAAAGACAATAGCGTTTTCAACATATTTCATAAAATGATATTTTTTTGAATGGAACATCCTATATTCCATCATGCATTTCGATTCGTGAAAACATTCCCAACAACAAAGTCCATAATAACCTTTATTGTTATTGAAAATGAGCGAATTATGAGGAAATATCTATTCATTTCACTAGTAAAAATTTTTTTTTTTGGAAAAAAACTCAAAGTATTGGTACTCATACGAATGAGAATCTTTCAATAATAATAATAATACAAGGTCTTTACTCATCGTACACAAGTTACAAGATTGCCGATGAAAGGCGAAGTTCAGCTTACTCTGTTTCACACTTTTTTCTATATTTTTTTATGTTTTATTACTAACAGCAAAAAAATGCACTTGGATTTGAACTCGTGAACCCCGTGATCATCATGTCGTACCACTCACCTGACACCACTGAGCTATTTGGTATTACTTCAGAAAACGTATTTATTTTGTGATTCAAAATATTTATATGTACAGTATAAAAAATAGTAGAGCGTCATATTATTGCGATTGGAAAAAAAGTGTTTGATTTTATAAAACATAATTATTATGAGCGATGAAGTTGCCTTAAAACTTTGTCGAAATATTGTTAGAATGTCAGAATCATACTTTATTTGCTAGAAAAATAGCGTAAGAGCACTCCAACACTACAGCAGTTGGTTCCCCGATCTTGAATTACCTAAACGGTGTTTTTATTTGCTGTGCTTCATCGTCGATTCAGGAACAACGAAAATGTTTTTGAGATGGGAAGAAATGAAGAATATTTAGAAAAATCTGATGATATAAAAATTGACGTTTTAGGTGTCTTAGGTGAGGTGAATCCAACTAGTTTCATAGGATATTCATCTAGAGAAATAGCTGTTCCACCTTCGGGTATTCAACGAATTTCGAATAACCATGAGGTTTCTCTTCATAAGTTAGGACCAGTGCAAACATTAGGACCTGGTGACCGTCACAAACGATTGGGGTTTTATCGGTGATTTATGTATAAATGCAGGCAAGATCCAAACTTCTATAGAAATATTATATGGAGCGATGAGGCAAATTTTTCAAATTATGGGATGTATAATAGAAAGAATTTTCATTATCGGAGTAGACATAATCCATTTCTAGTTCATCCCCACAATCCGCGAAGACGATTAATTATTGATGTTTGGTGTGGTGTATTTAGAGGCAGAATCATTGTTTCATTTTTCTACCAGGGTTGTTTGAAGGGACACCGTTACATTAATTCCAACACTCTTGTGTTGGAAGAGTTTTTCGATGATCTTGATCTAGAGGTTCGTTAGATGCCAGGGTTTTTGTGGTATTGAATTCAACCTGGTAACTTTCACCCGAATTCGAAATTACCTCTAGATACACATTGAGATATGCAACCTCCTTCTGCCAGTGAAGATCTACATCTACAGCCGATTTCCTGGAATCCAAATGAAATGTCGAGACTAGGGTACTGTCGTCAGCAGAACAATATATTTGATTATTGTTTTTTCCGATACACTGAAACGGGAGTCGCAGGCAATATGGATCGCTGGGGAAAACCAGCGTCGATGGTAAAACTATTCGAGAGATAGCCACGTGCAGCTGTCTTGAAAATTAATAATAATTATTGGGGTTCCTTTGGACGGGGGCGTGTTGTCGCAACGACTTCCTTGCCTTCCAGACCTGAACCTCAAGGTTTTCGAGGTCTAACTCCCGTCGAGGCGCGACGTCAGGCTTTTGTTTGGCTACCTCATTATACCTTATAATTTGCTGAATTAGTTGCTCTCGTTGTTGGCTCGTGAGAAGTGTCCGGGTAACACACTGGCCCCGCCATAAAGCCACCCTCAAGCCTCTCTCGGCTTCGAAGTGACCTTCTGGCCTTCCACGACCCCCTAACTCTTCCATTAGGATGCCAGTTTCGGACTCGTTCTGGACGTAGTGCGCTTCTGTGCGCAAAACGTCATTCTCCTCCCAGGAACCGCTAAGGGTTGTTCTCTGGGTGTACCGCGTCGCCTGGCGTCGGACGTCCTTAACTGCGTCGAATTTTCCTTCACGAGCCTGTCGATTATCTTCTACATTTCCGCGTTTAACGCCCACCGGTAACCCTAGCTCGAGTTCTTAAACTCCAAGCTGTCCTTCGTTTCTACGTTTAACGCCCGCCGGCGATTCGTCGAAAAATCCCACGTTGTTTTCGAAACACCCTGTCCGGGTTCCATTCTGGGCGAACTCCAAATTTGTAATTGGCACAGCATGTCTATACACCCTGTACATCGTTACTTCAGGTGTCTCCACATAAGTGTCCACCATCTCCATAGCTCCGGAAGTATCCTCATCAGGCAAAATTGTCTGGTTCGGAGGGATTCCACCTGCCGGTCCCATCCGTCGGCAAAATTCAGTACTCTGAGGGCTCGCTGGTTTTGCGGCCGATCTCATCATAGACGAATTTCTTGATGCATTCAGCATCGCGGGGATCCCTAATTGGGGCGCGCTGTATGTCCTAGTATTTACTCTGTTGTTGGTAAACTTCTCGAGTAACATTTCCTGATGTTCTCTGGCGAAAGTTTTGTCGTCCATCCTCAGTGTGTTGGGAGTATTTAGTGCCCTGAATCGGTTTAGAACAAGTTGACTTGCCGAAATTTTATCGCGATTTGTGACATTCCGTTTTCTCTAACTAATCGACTTGCGATTGAGACGATAATGGACTAGTGTCCTCGTCATTTAAAAGAATTTGTTGAGGCAGAGACGACCTCAGACTAGTCATCTCTGCTAGAGTTCTTGGAATACTGTGTTCAGTGAACACAGATTCCACTTTCGTGGAACTTTCGTATTCATTGCAAGTTGCGCTCGCGCTTGTCTGGCTTAGTCTGCATTTTCGGTTTTCAAAAATTCCCTACAGTGACTCTGACTTGGAGATAGGCAGTGGGGAGGATTCTCGGAAAGCTAACACTTCAAGTTCACTCTTGGATCGCAACATTGCTTTCCTAACCAAGGCCTATAGAGTGAACTGAGTTAATATTTAAGGAACACGGAACCTAACTGATGAACCGCACCCTAGGATGAGGACCGTCCGCAGGATATGAATAAAAGGTTTCGATATCTTCGAAAGGTCCCAACGGTTATGTTGAGTCGATAGCCCGAAGACTGATCTAATGATGTCTTAACCCTCCCAAATGTATTCCTGATACACCTCGGCCAGTTAACAGCGCAAGGTTAGCCGGATGCCTGGGGCTGGCCAACTTCAGTAGGGACCTACTTGTCCTTGGTAGGTTTTTGGCCAAGCAGGAACCTGCACAGACTGAGGTATGGCTAAACAATCCAAAGAAATTCAAAAACCAATCCTCGAGGTGTCTGAAAATCTCTAACGGGTCGTGAGAAGAACCAGGTATTTTTAATCCAAGAAAAATCCTCATAAAATCCATCAAAGAGTCCTAAACGCAATTAGTCTCTTCAATTGTTCTGAAAAGAACCAGAGACTCGAATTCTTTTGTCAAAAGTCACTTAAAATCGAAGAAATTTTTTCTCTATTTAGTTCTGATAAGAACTAGATAAAATGAATTCATTTAATAATGCACCAGTAGAATATCTTCAATTCTTCTGTCGAAATCTCCTTCTAATAAATCGTAATTATCCAATGATAATCAGAAAATCTCAATAGCCAGCAATAGGAATCGCAATAATCGTTTGTACAGTGATTTTTAAATATCAACCAAGTAACGTGTTCTCAATTCAAAAAGTATCTGACTTGGAATGTGAAAATCCGTATATTTATACATTCTAGACGAACTCTATTCGGCCAATCGCATCGCTCAAAAAATCACTTTCTGTTTTGATATACCAAAAAATCAATGATCATCCGATATCTTCCAGCCAATCAGACGTCAGTTGGTCCCTGGAGGTGAGGTGCCTTCAGGGACTTTCGTTGTAAACAACGAAATTTGTCAGAAAATTCCATTCCATTTTCGGGTAATATTCATCAATCCGAATCGAAAAGTCAAATAACATTTTTCGAAATTCTCATTTCTTCTGGCTGTAAAATGCGTTTGAAAGTGTGATATTTTTCGTTTTCAAATCTAAATAAAATCTAACCCTCTCACGTTAGAGACGTGATCGAGGTGCCAAACGAAAACTGATTGAAAGGCCTATCGATGCTCCTTAGAAGAAAGCACGATTTCCCTATCTAAATAACTGAAAAAGCCATTTTCAGAAAAATCGACGTTTTCCCTATTCAAAATTAGCGAAAACCACTAATCTTGCAAAAGATTTTCCCTAACACTTAGGAAATGATATCTCACATCTTATTTTCCATAAACTGAGCTGAAATATCATAGAAAAACATCATTAGTTTCCAGTTGTGCTCTCAGAGTGGGCGGAGCTCGCACTGAGGCTCGGGAAACAAAACCAAACAGTTTTGTTTCACGATACAGGGAACGTTCTTTCAGTAAGCTGAAGAGCCATACAGTGAAATGATCTAACAAGCCATAACATCAAAATTTAGCCCGCAAACCTTCTTGCCACACACTGCCAAAGGTTTTAGAAATATCAAGCGCAACAGCTTGACTCTTCATGTTACTATGAAGATATGGGTAAAAAATGGAAGAAGGTCGCCTGTTGATTTTTGTTTCCAAAAGCCATATTGATGATTGTTCAAGATGTTAAAGCCTTCCGAATATTAAAGTATATGATGATAATCATCACCCAAAGATGATCGTGGATACTAACAATCGAACCGTCGTGAAGTGACTTGGCTTGAAATATTTTGATTCCTTTCAATTTCCATTCATATTTTCATTGTTTAATTGTTATTTGTATTTTATTTGATTGTATTTTTTGCTTAATATAATTGCTATTTTCAGCTTTTCATTTTGATTTCATCGATTCTTTCACCACCACCAAACAAACATTTCAAATGACTCTCCCAACAGACTATTACCCTCCCATTTTCCCTCTCATTTTTTCATGTTTACCATCCCAATGTTGGAATTATGAGCAATATAATGTGGAAATGTTTTTCAAATACAAGTTCCGTCTACAAGATTCTTATTCCTAACCACATATAATTATACAATTCTCCTTCATATCAACCCAAAACGAACAAAACTCCACAATTATTTTATCCCTTGTATCACGTTTTTCCAAGTAGTGCCAACCAAAGGAAAGACACACTTTCAATTCGTTTCAGTTTGGACAAGTCGACTTAATTACATGATAAATTATCCCTCTGGACTTTCGTACGGACAAGCAATAATGGAGAGAAAGAAGGGTACGCCTTCTGCAAATATGTACGTTACTACCATTTTCACCTTTTCAATGTCTAACATTATATATCGCATTATTCAGTCTTCAAGTTTCTGTCAATATATTTCTGAGTTTTACCTAGTTTCTGTTGGTCTGTTGGAAATTTCATCCATTAAATGATTTGAAGTTCTCGCTGGTAGATGTACGGACGGACTTCATGTTGACTATATTCTGATATGTATCGATTTTCTTTTATTTTCGTTGAAACTGGTTATATTTAGCGATGACATGAGATCAATGGATATTTTTCGAGAGTGATTAGTACTTTCTATGTTTGATGACAAATATTCATTTGGAAATGTTCCCAAAAAAACTGAACATATTTTATATGTTGAACCAATGGTTCCGAATATATTGAATTATTTATAAAACATTCTTCAATAAACAGATGGATTTGTTGATTTTTTCGAAACTTTGATAATGAGAGAATCTCTTCCATAACTTTTCGTAGGTAAATTTTCGTTTTTCTTTTGATGATTTGGTGAAATGTTGCCTCAGGCATATATCTCATGTCGATAGTGACACAAAAATCTTAGATAATTAGAATAGCTATTTATGATATGCGTGTTACAGTGACGTTTTATTTTGTGAGTGGAAAAGTTTGCGAAATGAGCGTAGCGAGTTGAGCAATTTTACGAAGCAAATAAATCTTACTTTCAACACAAATATCATACAAAGTTTTTTTTTACAACTGTCCTGTTTTCATGATAAAATAGATAAATTTGATATTTCTATGAAAACGCATTTTGACATCTCTTGTCAGTTAACCATTTTCATGTTATCGCATTTGCTGTGAAGTGGCCGTGTCAGGTGACCAAATCACCTGTTTACTAACAAACAGTATCGTGTACAGCTCATGCGTTTTATTTGAAGTCACATTTGAAGTTCTGGCTGGTGTTTAATCCCTTGCATAATGAATAACAATAGTGATGAATTGTGTGCTCCTGACGATATTGAAGAAACTGCAAAAAAGAAATTCAATTGAATTTTGTTTGAAGGTCGTTGACAATGTTAGGTGGTGTACTTCATAAGTTCCATTGTCTAATAATTTTTAGATTGATCTGAAATTTTTGAAAAAATATTAAAAAAATTAACATTTTTATTGAACAAAAAAACTGAAATTACAAAAAAATTACATAAAACCAAACAACAATCGAAAAAATGAAAAATTGAAATAATAATAAAAGCTGAAAATTAAAAATTATTATCAACAATAAATGAAAAATAAAAATTTTAAGATTCCAAAGCAAGTTATGTAACGGCGTTTCGATGGTTAGTATACACAATCGCCTCCTGGTGATAATTGGACTTATTCCTCGGAGATCCGACAAATTATAGGCCATTTGGTAACTTTCACCTATCACCTCTTCTCTCTCTCCGCTTCATTGCTTTTAGCGGGATATGACCGTTTGGCGGGAGTTGGTCGTTTATTGCTTGATAAGAGGTTTCCATATGTTACGTATCTCTACGCTAGCTTGACTAAATGCGTTGTTGGATGAAATATAAGTGATTTCTTTGGATTTTTTTCTGAACCAATGTTCCTCTTTGTGGATGATTTCAGCTTGTGCCCAATATAGGCTTTCAGCTTGACCAAATATAGGTCCAAACATGCTCTGCTATTCCGGATTTGCTGGTTTCTCTTTGCTGAGTGTGTTATTTATGCCCAGCAATGGCAACTTTCAATGCCCTCTTAATTTCACGGATATATGATTCTCCGCAATCGCAGGGTATCTGGTAAATGCAATTCTTGGAATTGCAGTTCTCTTCCTTGTGGAGCTCTTTTAGCTGAAGCCTGTTCAACCATCACTCTCGAGTAACCATTCCGTTGAAGGTCATTTTGATGATGCCTAGTTACCTTTCGAGACCTTCCTTTGTATTACAGAGCCCGAAGGCATGGTCTAGTACAGTCTTGATGATTCTTCTCTTAGTCGATTGATGGTGGTTGGATTTCCGGTTCAGATACTGTCCTGTGTGGGTGGATTTTCGATATACAGATGTTTCCCATTCAGTGACGGTCTTCTTCTTGGATTCACCAAAACGTCTAAGAAAGGCAAATCGTTGTAGACTTCCTTCTACATTGTGAAAGTGATAGAAGGAATTACGTTGTTGATGTACTTTAGGAAAGTGTCTTATTCTGGAACCATGGAAATGCAATAGGAAAAAACCCTATACCATTGCTGAGTTTCTGAACCTCCCTGAAACAAAGCAATATACAAGTCACTGTTTCAGAAGGTCTTCTGCTTCTTTGCTAGCAGAATCTGAAGAAAATATAACGAATATTAAGGAGTACCGAGGATAGAAGTCTACAACAGTAGCTGAAGGTTACATCGAACAATCTATCTCTCATAAAAAGCCTATTGCTGAAAGAATAATCCTAACAGCTAGCTCCAGCATTAGAGCATCGTCATCTCCACTTCAAGATTTTAATATTAATGCCCATGAAATTGTTAACTCAGATAGTTCAAATATATTAAAAGGCTCTTCATTATCGCAAGGTATTATTATCAGCAGTTGTTCCAATTGTATTTTTCATATAACTGTTCATGAATAATAATGATAATAATGTAATTGAATGTAACAGTATTGAGGTGTATCTGTATCTATTGTTCATAATGAAATATCCTTGAAAATCGAATAATTATATTTGGTTTCTGGTTATTTGGTTGAAAAATTTTGTTGAAAGTACTGTTAACACTAATGTTATAAATATTTTCAACACGCTACTTTGTAAACATAATTTTTCAATACTCTTGAAAACCATTGAAAATATCACTTTCAATGACAGTTATACGAAAATGAACTTTTTGTCAGTAATTTTCAATTATGAATATTAACTCTTTCAAGACTAGTTTGACCACATGATACTTTTATCAGTGGAACAGGTACATGGAACAATTCTAAAAAAAATTGTGTATACGATGAGGGACTATTTATATTTCGGGAACTGACAACACTAAATTCAAGGAGTAATATGTGGCATCACCTTAATTAAGTTTGACTTTTGACAAGTGTTATTTGTTTTCTTTACAGTGAATTAAGAAAATCAATTTGAGTAAATAATAGAAATACAAAGGGAAGGTTTTTGTAGGAATATTTATCAAATTTGTTGCTTGTATAGTAAATTCAGTGGTCGTAGTTCGCTCACCGATGAATTTCGTGAAGTCCAAAGTTGGTTGTTGTACCACAAAACATCAATGCAGATCGTTATGTGACATATTTTGAAATAGAGGCATTCTTGCACATTAGTTCCACTTTAATACATTCGATTCTGCATGAACAGATTGCAGAAAATGTGATAATCACTCTCGAAAGTTGTTCGTAGCCATTATTTCGGTTGAGCAATGTAGAACGGTTGACTATAGTAGTATACGACCATTTGTTTGTCGAAAGTCTTCGGAGAAATTTGTTGAACAAACCATCGAAAACGAATTATGCAGACGAATCTTGACAATGCGAGCTCTCAGATATCTCGTCAAACAGGTGAATTTTGAGAAGTCAAACCATCGAATTAATGACTCATCTTTCGTAAAGTCCTATTTGGCACCCAATGACTTGTTCTTGTTCCCGAATATCGAAGGTGAACTGCGTGGTCAACGATTTTTCAGTGCAGTTAAAGTAGTTGAAGTGTTCAAAAACCATGTTTTGGAGGTGTCTAAAGAGGAATGGAAAAACTGCTTTGATAAATGGTTTAAATGATTGGAAAGGTATACTGATCATCAAGGTTATCATTTCGAAAAACAATAAAGCCATAATTATCAAAAAATATTATATTATTTGCTATTCCCGGAAAATAAATAGTACCCCTCTAACAGTAGGTAGTTACAAAACTTAATCAGATAAATCATTCTGTTTAAAAAATCTGTTTTTCCGTTAATCAGCTGTCGCCCCCATACGAACGACAACTCCCAGAAGTTGAGAAACTTGTGCGAGCTAAGGACTAACGAGGTCTTACCTTTCAACGTGTGATTCCTAACACGGTGAATCTGGTGAATCAGATAGATTTATAAATGGAAAGTGAATTAACAAAGCAACATCGGTACCAGCTGGGATACTGCGGAAAGCAATAAGGAACAATAGAGCCTCCACTCTAACTTTCTCATGATATGCGTCATGGGGATGTTAGAGTGGACAATTGACTTATGTCTGCAAAAGTTGTTGGTTTGCACACAATCGCCGAATCACTGAAAACCATTGATGTCATATGTTGAATTTCAGAGAAGATGATGAACAAACTACTACTTATGAGAATTCTCCTCAAAAAAAAAAGAAAGATAGACAGATACTAATGTGAGCATATTCAGTTTTGAAAACGATATAGACTGTATTCATAAGTTATTCTTCATGAGATATTGTTGTTATCTTTGTTCAATTATTATGATTTCCTTCATGGTCCTTGCTCAACAAGCCAATGTCAAAACAAAATTCAAATGGTATAAAATGCATGTTCAGAATGGATTTTTGGGATTTGTAGAAGTCAAAATACCTTGAATTGAAGGGGTTATAGTTTTAGGAGTGATTAATTTTTGGGAAAAAAGTTTTTGGCTTTCTACTACTCCATCTTGGTACAAAAAAATGTGGTAATCATCCATGTATAGAGTTACTTATTTTCAAAGTGAATACTTCCTTTCTTTCTCAATACCTATATTACATAAATTATAAAGTATTGGATGGTTGAATATGGCTACTAGGAGACATCTACATAATGCAAATCTCTTACACATTATGGGAAATAATCACAGATACTTTGTGAAGGTTGAGTGAATTTATATTAGTTCATTTTTGTATTTCATAAATGTTAGTGGTGATGAGGGAGGCCAAATAGATAATCTGTACTAACTATTTCATCTATAAGCTGTGAGTCATTTCAGACCAGCAGATATTATCTGAAATTCATATACCTATAGAAAAAAATGTTAACATCCAATAAAACTAACCTGATGTAACTGATGAAAATATTTTGTTCCACAGGTGACATTCGCTACAGAGTTAGGAAAAGTTGTAACGAGAATGCAGTTGGAGAGATCAGAAGTAGCATTCAATGTTTTTACAAGCGTCTCCTCAAAAAGGTACTGAACTCTTTTATGTCAACTATATGTGAAAACATTATTATGAAGCATATAATTATTTCAGTAAAATCCTGAACCTACCTATAGCAAGTTCTCAAAACCATTTGAACCCCAACTTGTATTAATAATAGCTACTCATTCCAGTGATTCAACTTCGTTTCCATAAAAAACCGTTGACGCAAATTGTTCATGAAGGAAATATTTGAAATCGGAGTTGTTTATAGAACCGTAGGAACGTTCTGCTCTGGTGCAGTTTTATGATCGGTGCTATCTATATTTTTTCGAAAGTGTGCATTGTGTACATCTATCGCGTTGATTAGGCTTCTCCATTGAGTTTTTGTGAGAATTTCAAAACACCTAAGATGATCAGGGGCAAAATATAGTCACTTTTACGATGAAGATATAGCAGCTGTCATTTCCACTAGATCTAGCAGGATCAAACTAGGATCAAACACAGAAAAAAATTCATTCAGATATTTTTCTTCGATATCAACCTAAACGAATCAGGACAAACTCTCTTCCCATTTTTCACTAGGATCCGGAGTCTGAAAAAGATTAATCTTCCCATTTTGGATAACTCTCCTCACAAGCTTCTTGGGATAGTGAATCCCAAGAAGCTTGTGAAGATAGTGAATCTACTTTGGACGCTGAATACGTATCACACACTGAGTCATCATGAAGAAGACAAAAACATGTGGTTCATCAACCCTTACTCACGATTTAAAAAAAAATCCAAAATATGTTCATCTACTTATGAAAATATCCCAAACTCTTCATGTCAGGAAATCTTTTATCAAATACCTGAAAGAAACAGATTGAAATTTCACACAAATTGTGTTTTGTAAACCTCACCTACGGTCAACAAAAAAAAAACATGAAAAAGTGAAGTTCATTTATTTCCACATATAAATTAAATTTATAAACAGCATTCGCACATTGCCATTGAACCTTTTGAAACTGGGAAAAAACTCTCTATCCAATATAATGTAGACATTGGAACCCCTCAAGGGAGTATCTTAGGACCACTCTTATTTCTGTTGTACATAAATGACCTACCTGACTTCATTGAAGGG
>WOGP01006772.1:0-10983 GCA_015342065.1 Leptinotarsa undecemlineata | reverse complement strand
AGAACTGTAAAATTACGCATGAAGAATACTCATTGAATATTGAATCAAACGAGTTGAAAATTTGAAAAGAAAACAGTAATTCCAAACTGACCTCCAGTTTCAGAAGTAGGGAGTATTTCAATGATTATTTCTATTCAATAAGCAAATACTATTATTACTAGTTAACAGAGAATATCTCATAATAACGAAATTTTTGTATAAGCGCTCCCTTTATGATGAAACCATTCCAGTCGTGGACACACTGCTGTCTTGGTTGGCACTGATAATAGACAATACTTCAAAACCGGTCTATAGGTGATGCTTTGATTGATTTTAGTCAATCGCTTCAGTTTCTCCTGCCAGACGAACGATAAACATCTTCAAGAATTTTCAAAGTGACTAAACATACACAAATATTGGTTGTATATAATTTAATATTCATCGTGATACTAGCAGAGGAATTATTTGTTCTCCGGTAAGGTAAGTAGGTAAGTTGAAATTCATTATAAGGAGTAGTATAAAATTAATGTTGAAAAATTATTAAAATAAGTCTGAATTATAAAATAGTGATTACCGTCAGTATAATATTCACAGTAGTTAAGCAACAATAGTTATTGTCGGTTGAACGCAAAATATATTTTGTATGTGATGAAATGGCCAATGTTAAAAAATAATTAGTTTTTACTAGTATGAAATGAGATAAAATAGTACATAAGAATAAGAACAATAACTGAAGTGAAGTTATTATGTTACATGGAAGGTTCTGGAAATAGCCGCTATAATATTGTGTGTTTATTGTTTCTTTCTGGGGGGGGGGGCTTTTATGGAAGGGCAATTTTATTTATATTTTTCAAATATATTTTGAATAAACAGTTTATGGAAAAATGTTCTTTCGGTGAGCAATATCCATTTTTCTAACTTTTTTCTTGAAACTTTTGTTATTACTATTGTCTTTGATTACATCAGGTATTATCTGATAAATTCGTAGTATCGAAAGTAAATAACATGCATTTCTCTGTCAAGTCGTTTTTTCAAAACGAGGGGCGATCACAGAATTATTCCTGTTTCTTGTGTGGTAGGAGTATTCAGCTACGGTTATCTGAATATTCCTTTTTGAATATCATTTAAAATTTATGATGAACTGTTTGGAACCTTTGGTGTAGTAATGACCATTACTGGAGTTTTTCCCAGCACCAAATCTTTATTTTCAACACCTCGACACGTGTTTCGATCACCAAGTGGTCATCTTCAAGAGGAAGATTGAACTGTTTGATCTTTTTTGAAGTATTATTTTTGAAATCCACTTTTGAATTTCATCAAGATTCACCAAATAACAATCTTCGACTCCTCCCCATCCGATTATCCCTTATGACAATTGAGACTGAACAAGTGCAGAATATAGGGTTTTCAAGTATTTCTGGTTCAGGAAGTTTCTGAGGTATTGGAATTTAGAAAGTGTACCTCTCATCTTTCTATATGTTTCTTTTATGTGTAAGTCCCAACGAAGGTGCCTATCAATTGTTACCCCTAGATTTCTGATTAAGTCACTTTCAGTGACTCAATTAGAAATGTGAGGCAATATATTGGAGTATGACGTTTCATCGAAGTTAATTGTAAGTTCAGTCTGTCGAGTTATTTCTACGTAGATCATGTCTACAGGATCGCAGTGTCTTCCCCAAAGCTCAAAACCTCACCTCATGTATCAGGAAGGAGCAGTTCATTTGAATAAATTATTAAAAGAACGGGGCCTAGCACAGTTCCTTGAGGTATTCCAAAACCGATAGTTTTCAGATTAGTCATTGTATCACCTATCCTGACCCTCTTTTCACGATCATAATATTTGTTGACTGAGTTACATAGATCAGTTTCTTCCGTAAGGTACTGTACCATTTTTCAGTCTTATTTTTGGGATCTGTGTTTCAGGTTTTGATTTATTGCATATTTCATTTACAAATTCCCTAAGTGCTTCAGAATTATTATTTTTCTCTATAGTTTATTTCTTCATTCTTTCTTTACATTTAATATTAATTTACACATTCAGTTTTGAGTGTGGAGTATTGTTGTTTGGGAATTTCATTTTCTGGAAATTTCAACAAAGTTAAAAAATTTTATTTTTTTCGTTTATCATATTGACTAGTTCGCAACTAATCCACTTTTTGTTTTCCCTTTTCTGTTTCTTGTTTCTAACAGTAATAGTATATTTTATCTATCAGATACTTCAATGTATTGATGAATATATGAGCCATTTGTTCTGCGTTTTCTAATTCATACATAGCATTCCATGTTATGCTATATTTCAAGTCAGTCTTTAGTGTTTCATAGTTGAAGTATTTTCAGTAATTCAGACTATTTTGGCAACTGTTTCTCCCAAATTGAGAGAAACACCGACTACATAATGGTCCGTGATACTGGTTTTTATGAGAATATGGTCTATACGTGTCCCACTAGTAGGTTTCATAATTCCATTAATATATGAGATGAAGTCTTCGGCACTGAGGATATTTATTCTTTAACAATTTCACAATCTGATAATAGGTTGAGGTTTATATTTCCAATTATAATTTGTATGTCTGCACTGATTGAATGCTGAAGATACTCAGCTAAGTCTAAGTTGAATTTTTTAGGGCAGGTACTTGAGGCTCTGTATATGGCGCTGAATGAAATTTTTCCTATTAAAATAATCACCTACTCGTCAAATTTGGATGTCAACAATATTTCTTATATCACATGTGCAATCAGGTTTTTCCTGAGCATATACTATAACTCCATTATTCTTGTTGAGATTTCCTTCATTGCAAAATGTCTTATACCCGGAAGTTTCTATGGTGCTGAGGTCATTCACCATATACGTTACTTATAAAATGATATCCAATTTTCCACTAAAGTTATTAAAGAATATCAATAGTTCATCTTTACTTTTGAAAACACTACGAAGATTCAAAAGGATACAGATGAGTTTCTTCTTCTCTTTGAATTTGAATTAATTAACATTTTCAAAAATTTGTGCATTCATTGGATAATTTCTGTACCCTCTTATATAGGGATCCATAATGTATGTTATATGCAAATTAACGTATTAAAAGTATCATATTACAGCGATAACAGCTTCCCACGAAAAGTGCTAGATATGCAATCTCAGCAATTTGAACACGTGCATTTAGAACAAAGCAATTGCTGACATTGCCCAAATGATGTTTATACACTAACCACATAAATAGACCCTGCGCGGTCAAATAGACGTTCATTAATGTTATTCACGTTCACTAACATTCATTCGTTCTAACGTACAGTTCGAAACATATCTGTAACTCATTTTAACGTTAATGTTCCAAGTATATTGAAAATTATTGTAAAAGAAATATACAAAGTGTTTTAAGAAATAAAGTCATTTTTTAAAAACTCAAAAGTGAAAAAGAAGATATAACAAATTGGCGCAGTCGTGCGGATTCCTGAACGTTGCTAGAACAAGAGGATTCTAACTAGTAGCGGTGGATTCCAATCCTTCGAGGAAACAAAGAACCAAGCCGAGAGAAAAACCAAGAAAACCCGAGGAGTCATCACTTGAAGAGAACCACGGAAGGAACACCTAGTGAAGCCCCTGGTGGAAAAACTTCGAGAACAAGACGAATCACCCATGAAGAAACAAATACTGTAAGTCGATAAAGATTCATCTCGTTTATTATATTGAATTATTTTCATTGTAATAATCACACCGATTGATTATTGACTTATTGTTAGAATTACTGATAATTGCACAGAACAATTATTAGAATAATCGTACTGTTCGATTATCTCCAAAAAGGTATTGAGTATTGCTATTATTGATTTATTGCAGTCCAGTGAATCGATTAATTGAGCGATATGAACAACAACGGAAATACCCCCGAACCAATCCCTGAACCTATCCCTGAAATTGAACCATATAAATTGTCAGAAATATTTTCAATTGTCCCCGAGTTTGAAGGAGATCAAATATTTTTAACAACATTTACAAATGCTTGTGATTGCGCATACCAAATGTCAACTCGCGATCAGAGAAATCTTTTAACAATCCACATCAAAAACAAACTTCGCGGAAGAGCTGCCCAACTTATAAGCTCTCGAAACCCCGAAACTTACCAAGAAATCAGACATTTACTAAATTTAAACTTTGGAGATACCAGAGATCTCACCTCTCTGATTCAAGATCTACAAAGACTGAAACAATTACCGAACGAAACCGCTTTAATATTTTTTAACAGACTACAAGTGCACAATGCCAAAATGCATGCTTGTATTCAAAAATCTACTCTCACTGCCGATCAAAAAATTGCCCAATCAAGACTCATCGAAACTATGACATTAAACACACTACTCACCGGAATAGAGCCCAGACTAGGACAAATAATACGCGCGGGAAACCCCAGAGACATGCTTGAAGCACACATGCGAATCAGGAGAGAACTCCAACTTTCGTATTTTGAAAATCAAAAACATGACAAACACAACCAACAGAAAAACAACATTTCAAAAAGACCCCAACAATCTCAAACTTCAAAAACATGTAACTTTTGTGGACGCTTTGGTCATTTATCAAATGAATGCCGCCAAAGACAACGACCACAACCGAATAACGCAAATTTTGTTCAAAACACAAACTTCTCTCAACAAAACCGTCCCCAAACAAATTTCCAAAATGCCCCACAGAGACCACAATTTCAAAATACCCAACAGAGACCACAATTCCAAAATGCCCCACAGAGACCACAATTTCAAAACAATCAACAAAGACCGCAATTCCAAAACCAAAATCGTCCCTCAGTGATTCAACGCAATCCCAACTTGAATCAACAAAGAACCCATTGCGTTAAATACGAAAACGCACAACACCAAGAGAATTATCCAGAATACGAAAACTACTATACAGCTAGTAGCATAGAAAATGACCATTATACGAATAATGATCAGTACCCTCAAGAACAATATGACCAATACAACCAATATGATCCATATGATCAATACGATCAAACCAACCAACATGATCAATTCGACATCAACCCAAACGCATCAGAATACCAGGATTTTCTGTCACTTCCTACACAACATCACCCTCCGGATTTCAATCAATCCCAATTCGACGTCACGAATATTCAAACCCAAATTCAATCAATGAATTTAGAAGATTATCACCCAGACCTGAATTTCCCAGAACAACACTTCATGTAAGTTCACTTCATTCCATGAACTCAAAAAATTTGTATTACATTAAAGACCTCTCAAACACTTTCAAAATTCTAATAGATACTGGCGCAGGAATTTCGATATTTAAACCCAAAACTTGTGAAAAATACCTTCACCGATTCCCAGAAAATGTAATAGTCCAGGGAATCACAGACCAAAAAATTTTAATAACCGAATCGACCCTAATCAATTTCAAAGATAATGACCCCCATAAAGTTTACGTTCACGACCTAGATATTGAATTCGATGGTTTGCTAGGATCGGACTTTCTGGAACATTATAATTGCATAATTGATTTAAAAAATAAATTATTAATTACAAATTTCAAAACGGTTCCTCTATTCAAAGTTATTGATAACGAAGTAACTGAGAATCTGAAACCAAACCAAATTACGATTGAACCCAGAACAGAAAGAATATTTAAACTCAAAAGCAACTACAGAAACACTGACGCTATACTGCTAGCGCAAGAAAAAGAAAAGGTCAGAATACCGAATGCTTTAATAAAAATTGATGAAAATGGAGAATTTTTGACATCCGTCATAAATACTAACGCAATCCCTAAAATAATTGATTTTTCAGACATAACCCTTGAACCGATAACAGACTTTGAATCAATTTTGAACTTTAACACCTCTAACGACAATTTCAAACAAACCGATAGAACTCAAGAAATAAAAAACCAACTAAGACTTGACCATTTAAACCAAGAAGAAACACAAATGATAACTGAACTATGTCTAGACTTTTCCGACATATTTTATCTTGATGGTGACCGCCTCACCTTCACAAACGAAATCAAACACACAATCGAGACTAACAATGCTAGACCCGTGTTCACGAAATCCTATAGATATCCCCAAATTCACAAGGAAGAAGTCAAAACCCAAATTTCCAAAATGCTCAACCAAGGTATCATTCAACACTCGACATCCCCATGGTCATCCCCTGTTTGGATAGTACCCAAAAAGCTAGATGCTTCAGGAAAACCCAAATGGCGTGTTGTGATTGATTATCGAAAACTGAACGAACTGTCAGTAGACGATAAATATCCGTTACCCAACATTTCCGACCTGCTAGATCAGCTTGGAAAATGCCAATATTTTACCACTCTCGATCTCGCATCAGGATTCCATCAGATCGAAATTGACCCAAAGGACGTTCAAAAAACAGCCTTCTCCGTCGAGAACGGTCATTACGAATTCGCCCGTATGCCTTTCGGATTAAAAAATGCACCCTCAACATTTCAGAGAGTAATGGACAACATCCTCCTTGGCATCCAAAACGAGCGCTGCCTTGTATATATGGATGATATTATAATATATTCACCAACGATCCACGAACATATTTCTAGATTGACAGAAGTGTTTAAAAGACTACGAAAAGCCAACTTAAAAATTCAGCCTGACAAATGTGAATTTTTGAGAAAGGAAGTAGCTTATCTTGGACACGTAATAACAGAAAACGGTGTTAAACCAAACCCGTCTAAAGTTGAATGCATCCAAGAATTTCCCCGACCAAAAAACCAAAAAGAAATTAAATCCTTTTTAGGCCTTGCCGGTTACTACCGACGCTTTATACCAAATTTTGCAAAAATCTCTAAACCACTCACGAGATTATTACAAAAAGATATCCCATTTAAATTTGACACAGAATGTTTAAAATCATTTGACGAATTAAAATTAGCTCTTACTTCGAGTCCAATTTTGATTTATCCCAACTTTGAAGAACCTTTTCTCTTAACGACAGATGCTAGCGCATTTGCGATAGGAGCTGTTCTTTCACAAGGACCAATAGGAAAAGACCTCCCCATAGCATACGCCTCTAGAACACTATGCAACGCTGAATCAAAGTACTCTACGATAGACAGAGAACTTTTAGCGATTGTATGGGCTGTGAAACACTTTCGACCATACCTGTTCGGAAGAAAGTTTAAACTAATTACCGACCATAGACCACTCACTTGGCTTTTTTCAATAAAAGACCCAGGTAGTAGACTTGCACGATGGAGACTCAAATTAGAGGAGTATGACTACGAAATAGAGTATAAACCTGGCAAAATAAATAAAAATGCCGATGCTCTATCACGTATCAAAATTAACCATTTTAAAGAATGTGTAAAATTCCATGAAAAAATTTCAATGCTTGCTTCAAATGAAACTGAAGAAACTGACAAAACGACAGACGAACAAACACCAGTAAACGAAGAAACCCCCTTCGAACAGATTCTACAAGAATTTGAAAACTTTAGTCACTTATATGAAACTCGATCCCTAATTGACTACTCAAAAATAAAGATGAAGAATTCTCAGCTTTTAGATAAATCGCACAAATACATTCTTACATTTTTTCGTCAGAACAAATTAGAAGATCTTCACAATAAAATCATAGATGACATATTTGAGGAAAATGCCGAATTTTACAACGATAGAATTAACATTCTTTCAAGTAAAAGTGTTAAGGATAGAAAATACTTCATAATTGCTTTACCTTTCGATCAAACTTCAGCCACAGAAATACTATTCTTTATCCTTTACAAATGGCTAGATGAAATAAATACTTCCAAAACCTACTTTGTCGAAAATAACTTAGAACTCCCAATTTTGGAAATGCTATGTTTCATTTTCGTTGAAAAGGAAATAAAAATAACAGTATGCCAAAACTTAACAAGAACACCTGACGAAGACCAAATCCCTATCGTTATGGACCAATGCCATTCAGGAAAAAACAATTTACATCGAGGAATAAACGAAACGGTTAGACGCGTAAAAGAAAAATATAATTGGCCAAATCTAGTCAAAGACGTAGAGAATTTTGTAAAAAACTGCGAAACTTGCAAAAAAGCAAAAATCTGCAGACAAAACTTGAAAAGCCCTTTAGTCATTACTGAAACTCCGAAAACACCATTCGAGAGATTGAACATAGACATCCTTGAAATCCCCACAAAGAATTACATACTTACGATCAGAGACGAACTAACCAAATTTACCCAGGCTTACCCAATTGAAAACAAATCAGCAAAATCAGTAGTAAATACACTATTACTATATTTTCAACACTACGGAACTCCACTGAGAATCCACTGTGATTTCGGTCGAGAATTCAATAACGCTCTTTTAAAAGACCTTTGTACACTCTATGAAATTAAACAATCATTTTCTAGTGTGGACCATCCACAATCAAATGGTTCCTTAGAACGTTTTCACGCAACCCTCCTAGAAATGATAAGAATAAATAAAATTGATAACCCTGACGAACACCCCTTAGGCATCTTACCATATGCAGTAATTTGTTACAACAACACAAAAAACAAAACCCACGGATTTACACCCTACGAACTACTATTCGGACACACTTCTAGTAGACCACCTGAAACCCTTTATAATCAAAAGGAACTAATAACTAAGTACATACGAGACCTTAATAATAAAATTTCATATTATTATAAAATCGCCCGTCAAAGGACTCAAGATCAAAAAGAAAAATCAAAAATTCGTTTTGATAGAAATATCGCACGAAATATACCTGAATATAAGGTAGGAGACCACGTTTACGTTAAAGAATCTCAAATTAAAAACAAATTAGAAAATAAATTCAATGGCCCATTCGAAATTATTGAAATCTACCAAAACTCAGCAATGCTAGTTAATTGGAAGACGAAACAAAAAACGAAAGTAAATTTTGATAGACTACAACCCTGTACTGAAAATTAATTTCATTTTCAGGATTCTCCTGCTGATTTCAGCAACACACACAACGTACTCCCAATATTCAATTCAACCCATTAATAACACAATAGGAATTTTTCTTCACGAAGAAAGTACACTAAAAATCTCAAATGATAAATGGACTCTACTCGTTTATAAAGACTTGGACTCCATAGAATTTGCTCTGAATAATAATAACAAAATTTTGGAAAATATGATATACACATTTGATCAATCAAACCCTAGAATGCTATCCTTCAGAAGTGAAGTGAAAACACACATTAGTCTATTGACGCAAATATCTAACTCACTTGATTTGAAATACCAAGAAATATTTGCAGACACTCAGAACTATTACCACAGATCCAAACGAGGATTAATTAACGGAATAGGTACCTTCTGGAAAGCCATTACTGGTAATCTAGACTCATCAGATGGCGAATATTACACCAACTGTATTAATAAACTCACACAAGATGAACATCAGTTAGAAAACCTTTTGAAAAACCAAATCTCAGTAACCACATCAGTTATTAGGAATTTCAATACAACTATACAAAAATTACAAGTCGACGAAGAAACCTTTAATCGTGACATTAACCAAATAGAACAATCAATCTATAATATTTCAGATGATCTTGCGTACTACGAAGCACAATTAAAAACATTGGAAATATGCGAAACATTAATGGAAAGTTATCTTTTCTTGGAATCAACCCTTGATGACATATTGAATTCAATAACCTTCGCTAGATTGAAAATACTTCACAGTTCAATAATTACTCCCAATGACTTAATGAATTCACTTCAGGAAATTTCTCAATCACTCCACAAAAACAATCTACCTTTACCCACAATGCTTTCACATGTTGCTCAATATATCGAAATCATCGAACTTGAAGCATATCAAGTGGACAAAAGAATTGTTTTCATTTTAAAAATCCCATTGGTCGAACCAGAAAAATACACTCTGTATCGACTTTTACCAATACCAATTCCAGATAACCGAACGGGACTTCATCACATATTATTAACCATTCAAAAATATATTGCGAGAGATGATGAATCCTTATTGTACATTTCACTTCAAAATTTAGAAAATTGTAAAACTCTGAATCATGGTGTAAAAATCTGTTCCGATATACTACCATACCCAATTGATAGCGAAGCTATATGCGAAGCCCAACTATTGAGAAGATTGACCATGCTTCCAAAAACCTGCCAGTCTTCATTGATCTACGCTACGGAATATAATGTCCAGGAATTGAGTCTAAATTTGTGGCTCATAACAATTTCTGACATATTACCAATCACCATCAACTGCGAAAATAGAGAACCAGTTACACAAGTAATCAAAACCAATTCCCTGCTGAAACTCCAACCCGGATGTAACTCATTCGTCGGAAGTACAAGAATCCATTCCAAGTACTTTGTCGACAGATACAAGAACGTCACATACAAAAACCATGCCGTTCGAATACCTTATAGCTGTTGCGACCATCTTCCCGAGAAACGACACCTACCAGAACTAAAACCATTGAAACTCAACAAAATCAACGTTGACGAGTTGAACGTAGCCCAACACAAATTGAACCAATACTCTGAAGAATTAGACAAACTTATTAATGAGCCGTTTGTGAATAAGCATATATCATGGTTCACATACTGCACCATAACACTGATTATTTTCCTCATCATTTTATACATCTTTTGTAAATGCAGAAGGAAAGGACCCATACGAATCGGTATAACGTCCACTTCGAATCAACCACCCCCCGATCATCCGAGATCAGACAGACAACCATCCCGTATTTTATCGAGATTCACCCCCAGAAGAAGACCAAGCATCAACGTCCAAGAACCCATAGAAGAGGAAATCCAACTCAACACCAGTTTCCACAAGGAAAGTGTTTTGTGAAAAGTTGCAGCAAGAAGCAACAACTTTTTGTATAAAAAGGGAGTTGTTATATGCAAATTAACGTATTAAAAGTATCATATTACAGCGATAACAGCTTCCCACGAAAAGTGCTAGATATGCAATCTCAGCAATTTGAACACGTGCATTTAGAACAAAGCA
>WOGP01006771.1:0-12168 GCA_015342065.1 Leptinotarsa undecemlineata | reverse complement strand
AGCAATAAATACATTTAGAAAAGCTATAACCCAGAGAACGTTTCTATTTTTCGGTCCAAAATTTTACAATGAAATACCAGTACATTTAAAAAAAATTGAGAAACTAAGAAATTCTAAAACTGAAATAAAGGACTATATCCTGAAAAACAACGATAGTGAATACACCCACCATTTGTTACTATCCCTGTCCTCTACAAATCGTCAAATATCTTTCAGAATTTTGGTAAAAATACGTGCACACATTAAATATACAGTTGTTTTGAAGTCATGCTTTACATAAGAGTTGATTTTAATTACCTTCCTAATTTTTTTATCTTTGCCCGCCAACATTTTTAATATAAATTTATGTACAATATCCAGGAACCCTGGATAAAACACACACACAGGCAATTATGCCTAGGTATGTTTTACTCAGAGAGCAAATCTAACTCCATTTTGTAAAATAAATTGTAATATTTTTTTTTGTACATGCAATACTTGAACTTGTCTGATTTCGTATCGATAATTTCAGATTGTGGCAATAATGGGTCAGTGTAGAGCTTATCGATCAGATAAGTTATAGACATAGTAATAGTTTGTTTGGACTTATTGATGCAAAAACCAAGAAAGATCGCACATTCTCCAAACTGACCAAGATTCTGGTGTGACTGTTTTAGAAATCATTGGGAGGTTCATTGAGAATATCCCTCATAACAAGTTTTTCATATATTATTATCACATCACTGTTCAATCTGTGGGAGTTATTACTATGTACAAGGTTCCCAGAATGATTATAGATGCCCTTCCCATCGAAATTAAACTAACTTCAAAGTTTCATGCAAACCACTTTGACAAATATGTTACACCCTTCAAGAACACTGCACATATACTCATATTAGGGCTTCAAACTCAGGCATATGCCAAGGAAATGTACTATCCTTGAAAAACAAATTGAAACTCCTTTTTCGGGGTTTCGCTCGATATATTCCTTGTAACAACTTCTTGGGTGATCTTTTCATTCCACAGTATACTGTTATTCCGTACGATAGACAGTAAATTTCATGTAAGTATATCTTCAGCAAGACATTCACAACTTTAACCAGTGAGTTTTTCAAATTTCAGTCCTGTATATTTTTTTAGCAAAAACTTTGAAAATATGTAATGACCTGTGCACAACGCAGAGTTTATGAACAAATATTGTTAACTATCAGTCAGAATTTTCAGTTTAAAATGTTCCCTCTGTAAAAGAATGATGTCACAATCCAAGCCTTCGAAATAAATTTTTAACAATTTCGTAAAACATGTTGCTTCTTGCGAACCATTAGCAATTTGCATAAAATTAACAAATGATACTTTAATTGCTCAAAATACCAAAAATTCGATAAAACAAATGAGCTGATCATAACTTCCTAATTGCGCGATTTTTTGCGTGAATTTTAATTTTTGAATGATAACCCCGGCGATAAAGCTATCCGGTGGTAATTGCCGGGAAAGTATAACATTTTCCGACACATCATTTGTCAACCATTGTCCTGGCTTATCAGCTGATGGTCGTTATCATTGAAATAATTAAAATTCGTTTCCGAAGGGAGCATATCGAACAACTCCCTGGAATTGGTTTTCCTTATGGTCGTGTCGAATAGAGGAAGTTCATGAAAATTCATATCACTATACAGAGTGTGTCACATCGAGCTTCCATTAGAAGTTTGAGATGAAGGGAGACACTATCAAAAAATGTTTCGAATGAAAAATTTAGATGTCGATGCATGGAGCTATTTCAAAATATTTTTCGGCAAAAGTATAGAATTGTATGGATAGGTATATACCAAGCGGTGGTTACAAGTTATGCCAAAAATAATTTCCAAAAGTTAATCTTTTCAACCATCTCTAATTTCGGAGAGAATTCATTTGAGGGGTCTGTGTTTTGGATATGTTTTTGAAATGTTTTTATAAAATATCATAAATATCCTTACACCGATTTGGTTGTTCAGGCGTCAGTGTATTTATGTTGAAATGCCAAACCAAAGTAAACATAATCATTTGACAGTTGACAAAATGGCCGTCAGTTAAGAAAGTGTCGCCAACTTGAAGTTCTATACCTCTATAGATACACCCTTTACATATGAGTGTCCTCATTCCTCAGTAGTTCACTTTGGTTCCTTTCAATGTGCATGATCAGCTGAAGAATATACAAACGTGGATGGGGTAGTATTTGGGAATTCTTGAATAAAGGTTTACATGTTTCAGTTGGATGAGCATGAAGTATTATTCTTATTATCCTTTTTTGAAATACGAAGGCCCTTCCAAAGTGACATGATGACCCCTAAAAGATCACGCCGTATTCCAGAGTAGACTGAATTATCCCAAAGTATCATAGTTCCAGGATGTCTGCTGATACAGACATGATGCATATATTTTTATTATATAGCATGTAGTGCGTAGTGTTTACGTGTGCTTCCCATGTTAGCTTACTATACAAAGTAACACCTAAGAGTTTGATGGTTTCTTCACAATATTCAGATTTACCAGATAAGGTTAAGTATAGGTCATAATTTGGATTTTTGTTTTATACTATAGACTCAATCTAAATTCCAAAAGTAGAATCTAGCTAATAGCAGAAGCTCTCTTTGAAAAAATAGAATTTTTTTTCGAACATTCAGTAATCCAGTATGAGAACACATGATCTGAACTCTTCTATTCATAATAATTTCAAACTTCACAATGTAAACTTCATTTACAACACGCGCTTTACTTTTACAATATTACAATAGTAGTTTCCTCGATTGGACTTTTCCAACTTTGGAGTTACTTCGCAAGTTCATGTTAGTATTGCTCAAAGAGAAATCATTAATAAAAGTAGGTATTTTATGATATACGAGACAGCTAACGACTTCGAATGTGAGAAACACTGTGACATGACATACGGGTTTCATTGATGTTTTTTCTTTCGGTAAACGATGATTTCTAATAGAAATGACAAATGAGTAGAAATTACTGATTATAAAATCCGTGTAGATATAAATTGGCTTGACCGTTGAAATAAATGAATGTACATAGTGCATCATCTTCGTCTAAAGCGATGATATGCTTTGATGAAATTTTTACAACACATGGGTTGAAAAGTCGCGTGTTTTTTTTTTGTTCAAAAGTTGACTCAATTTATCAAAGTTTGTTGTGTTTTCGAGCGAGTTGGATTTCACTTTTTGATCATTCAAACTGCCTCATTTGGATGTCCACTGCGTTCTGCATCATCAGAGTCTCTACGACCACATTTGAAGTCAGCAAATCAAAGTTTAATTGTTTCTAATGGAGCGGAGTCCTTTTAACGATCAGCGATTAGATTCCCCTTCAAAAAAATTATTCGAAATGAGTTAACAACTGAATAGATCTAACCAAATCTCATCGGATCTATATATACAAAACGAAAAGTTGGCATCTGTCATCAAACAGCAAGAAGACAATTTTCATTCTGATGAAGATGTTCCATAGTGTACTTTGTTGTTCATCATTCATTGTTTATATTGAAATCTCTGAAAACATCAGCAACTTGATATCTCTGCATGTTTCAATCAAACTGTACTTCTTTTAACCAAACAAAAATCACTTGTTTGATTTTTACGATATTCAACAATCAATACCCATCGTTTGTGAAGATGACTACCGAAATAATTTTCTGATAATATACACTACAATCCAGCTCCCATTTGTATTTAGAAATGGTTTGTTGATTTAAGACATTCGATTTTGAAATGTTTCTATTATTTTGGATCATTGATTGGAATTGAAACAAGTTCCCCCTTTAATTGTTTGATACGATAGAGGCAAATTCGGTAGACCGAAAGGCATTCGTAAAATTTCTTAATTACGCCCAATAAGTCATAATTTTCTGATAATATCTACTACAATCTAGCTCCCATTTGTATTTAGGAATGTTATGATGATTATAAAGATAGAAATTCTAAGACATTCAATTTTAAAATGTTTCCGTTATTTTGAATCATAGATTGAAATTAAAACAAGTTTCCTCTTTAATTCTTTGATACGATAGAGGCAAATTTAGTAAACCGAAAGGCATTCTTAAAATTTTCTAATTACGCCCAATAAGTCATAATTTTCTAATAATATCTACCACAATCTAGCACCCATTTGTATTTAGAAATGTTCTGTTGATTATAAAGAGAGAAATCCTAGGACATCCGAGTCCTAGGACTCGAAATGTTTCTATTATGCTGGATTATTTTTAAATCAAAACAAGTTCCTCCTTCAATTCTTTGATATGATAGAGGCGAATTTTGCAAACCAAAAGGCATTCGTGAAATTTCCTGAGTACGTGCAATTAGTCATAATTTTCTGATAACCTTTGCTTTCAAACTGATTTTTTCAATATATACACAATATAATAAACAAAAATTCTTTATGACTCTTGATATTCCGTTGGTAATTCAAATATGAGAAACATTAAGTCACGATACAGGTTTTTATAGATATTTTTTCAACTTAATGTTCATAATTATTAATGGAAATGAGGATCAGAAATTCTAGTGCTGAATACAGAATCCGGGTATGTATACCGGGTAAATACTTTTTGTCACTAGCTGAGTAGTTGTGATAATACAGGGCCGCTGAGAAGGATTGGAAATATAATTATTTTGAAACACATCAGGCAAACGGTAGTAAAAGTGGAAGTTTATTTTCTGAGCGGTCTAAATCAAAATTCCTAATAAGTTCCTTTAGATCAATTTGTCTGATAAGTATTGCTTTTTAAAACTGTAATAACGATTATGAAGTACACATGAAAGATAAATATATATTTATTTCAAGAGGAATCAGACGAATGTACGTTACGAACATCATAGTTAATGTATTCCATGTCGAACTTTGATCCCAAAGAAGGTTTATCAGTTCAGATTTTTGCAACTTTTCTGATTCAGGAGAATGAAAATAATACTTCAATAATAAATAACATATAACTTAGCCTGGTATATAGGTAGATAAGTATAATTGTTTCAGTAGGTGAGTAACATTCAACTCGACAGAAACAAATTGAACAAGTAATGAATGATGGTAGCTGAGTATTCATGATTCGTTGATTCAAAACAATAGCAAATCAATTCATTGTAGTTACTCACCTTCCAAATGCTTTACAAAACTATACTACTTTTCATGCCCGATCACTCTCTCTTACTTTGGGTAAAATTGCAAGTAGACTTGCAATATAGTCATTCGTTTTAATCAAATTGACTTGTGATCTGTTATTATTAGTAAATTTTAATGAGTCGCTACGGCGACAATTTAAATCCAATTATCAAATTGACGGTTACATTTCGAATAAAACCCCAAATTCGCAAACCACAGCCTTCCCCTGCGATCCCAATCACCAATAGAACATCCTCAAAAGTCACTTCAGATCACAATATCCATATAAGTAAATTCCTTGAACAAAAGTGCAGCGCAACACTTCCAGTAACTCCACATGAACCTAACCTAAAAATGAAGCGCCTGCAAGTCTACGTAGGCGTGCCCTGCCTGCAGATCGCATCCAGGCTCCGCCTAGTCGGGATAAAAACGTGTTCCAGATAGACCGGTCGATGCCGCTCGGCCAATGCGGAGCGCGAGAGGCGTAGCAAAGTTAGCGGTTCGCTGAACGGTAGCGAAACCTATCGGTTGAGAGGCTAAACCACAGTCCAAAGCGTACTATTATATGATTATTCTTCATTATAGTGCCTACGTCCGTAGGTAGTAGATGGTTGGTTTACAAACGGTCAATTTACCTACGTAAAAAAACGACATATGCGCTCAATTTCGTGTAATTTGGTTCGGGGCTCGATCTTCAAATAGTTTTTACTCAATTATAGTGTGGATTACACCTATTATCGTTGTTGAATACGTTAAATTGCTTTCGCTTACTTTTGATTAACGTTATTAACTGTTCAAACTGTTTCTCCCACACCGTTTATCGAATTCACACCTGCGTTTCGGGCTAGTGATAGTGGACTGATCGGATTTTAGTGGTTTTAGTGGACTCTAGTGCTGTTTTGGACACGATACTTCTTTCAAGACGACTCCGAACTTCGGCAAAGTGGACAACAAACCCTTCACGACGTTGAACTTCACAGACCTAGGTTCCCCGTTCGGGGGTCCCAACGAAGACCCGCCGGGGACACCATCGATGTCCGGGGAAGGCCACATCGGGCCCCCGACGCCCCACGAGTCGAACAATTCCACCCCCGTGTCGAAAAGTGCTTTTATCGAACTGCAACAGCACGGGTACGGACCCTTGAGGTCCTATCAGCATCACTTCAACTCGCCGGCGGGAAATGCCCATTCGGGGCCGACGGGAGGGCATGACACTGGGTTTCCTAGCCCCAGAAGCGCCTTGGGGTCCTACCCCTTTCCTCCGATGCAACACAATTCGTACACCGGCTACCATTTAGGATCTTACGCTTCGAATTGTCCGCCTTCTCCGAAAGATGATGGTGAGTTTTTGGAGTGTCGCATGGTTACATTCTCGACCCGGTTTTGTATCGAATGTACAGAAAATATTGTCATTCCAAAAGAGATCATTCCAATTTGTAGTCATGAAACTTATTGCTTTTACTACTTCTGCATCGTGAAAGTGCCTGAAGGTAAAACGTTAAAAGGGAACTGGTTCTATATTCTATGTTGAATGTAAGGAATAACCTGGTTTCCCACAGAGGAGTTTGTTTAACGATAAAGTTGAAAAAATTATGGCAGATATTACCGTGTTGTAATACCTGATGTTGATTTATTGGTAATCAAAATTAAGAAAAAATGTGGAATAACCTAAACCTGAACTTTGCATATAGACGAAAAATAAGGCCTAAACGTATCAGCATTCAAAAATTCAAATCAATCATTGAGCTGGAAAGGAAACAAATTATCTAAGCATATATTATGAGAGGACCAAATTTAGAGAAAGCGGAAAGAAGTGTAATTTTGAAACTATAGCTAAGTTGTTTTATCTTAAGGAACTACTCAATACTATCATTTCAATAGATAATTTTATAAATAAGTAGTTTCTGACATTTACTTCTTTGTATGATCCAAACATCTTTGTGAAAAGTTCATCATTGAAATCAATTGCCTGCACCGTTTCTTTCCAAGACATCCACATTTCATGTATAAAGATGTACAAGTGGAAAGCCAGAATCTTTCTTTCGCAAAAAATACTCTCTCTTGAAATCTACCCTTTTCAATTCGAAGTAAGTTTTGAAAGTGACTGACATTTTTTTTTGTAATAATGATAATTAATAATGTTTTTAATGTGGTTTTTTCGGAATCAGTCTCATTTTCAAAGTTTTCAGTGAATGGTGATTTGTAGGACTGACAAAAAGAATAGATAGATGATGAGTTTCAGTTTGGACAAAAAAACTGAAACGCGGAACTTTGGGATTATATGTGATCAAAAAAATTATATTTTGATTGAACTAGTAATTTGTTTTGATAACCTAGATATCGCACTTTTTAATAATCAAACTTGTTACTTCTGCAAAGTAAAAAACACATTGCAGTTGAAAAATGCATTTCAGAAAAATTTTCACCAACTTGACGTTTTTTTCCTGAATATATGGGAATGTCTAGAAGGCAAGAAATGTTTTCAAATGAAAATAAATATTTGATCATGACTATCCATATAATAAACTCAGTTTAATTTTCCTGAGATTATTCTTCCTCTTGAAGATGATCACTTGGTGATTGAAACACGTGTCCAATCTAGCTCATTTTTACCTGTATGAAAATAATAAAATGAACGAATTTTTGCAATTAATTTTCAAGTGGAATGGAAATTCATATATTTCTGTACCTACAATTTCCTTTTGAATTAAAATATGCATACACTTCAACTAGGGCTTCTAATGTCATGTAAAAGCTTATATTGTTGATGAAGTTCATATGGACGGTTTTCCATTCTCACTGAAATTGTTTCAAAGAGTCCTACTGGATCGGATATTCCTGATATATTTTGCTTCATTTTATTAATAATTGATTCAACCAATATTTATTTATAAACAATAAACTGCTACCTATGGAAATTGAAAAAAAAAACTAACATTTCTATACTTTTGTAAACCTTTCTTCGCACAACGATTGTTTTTTGGCATGTTGTTAGCGAAAGAAAGCGACTACTGTAGGAATTATACAACAAAAAAATAAATGACCGTTTTTTACTGAAGTTATTCAAAAAAACTACAGTATAACATAAATGTATACAGTAAATTCTCAAATATTAAAGAAGTATTTCCCAACTTCAAATTCATTGTTTTGTCAAAATGTGGTTTGAATACGTAAAATTTTTTGAAATTTCACGAAACCTTAATTCACTTTCGAATACCTTTCAAAATTTTATAGTCAAGATCAAAACGATTGAATTAGGACAAATCATGAATGCTTTGACATTGGCATTTATAAATTAATTTTAAAACAAGCAGAACACTACAAACTTCAGGAATTTTCTGAAAATTCTCAGCATGCTTCTCAATATCGGTTTTTAATGCATTCGCAATGCTAAACATTCAATATTGTATAAATTCAAAGAATTTCACTTCAACTTCAACACAAATATCAAAAGAAATATTTTATACTTTGTTCATGAATATCAATTTCTTAATAATATTTGTTTATTCTCAATCAAGTTGAATAAAGTATTATCTTAGATTTGGATAGTTTTGTCAGCTAACATCAGGGTGTATGTTGTTTTTAAATAACAGCATTAATATTCAAATATCACTTCATAAACATAAAATATATTTTTTCAGAACTCTTAGAGAAACTAAACATGAGAAATTTGCTTTTGATGATTTTGAAAATTTCAAGTAACGTGAAGAAATGCCATTGAAATGTTTATACACAATGATATCTGGCAATGGTTGAACATTTTTTTACGAATCATAGTTTTTTACAAGGATCTTCTCAACATCTTTCCTTTTTGTTTAAATATCTTATATCAGGCAAATAATGAGAGATAATTCCAAAATCTGTTTTCAATTATTCTGATCTATTTTACGTAGTTAATGAGTTTGTTCCATGTTTCTTCGTTTATTCTCCTGTTTTTCAATACTGTTGCTTTTCATGTTTGTAAATAGATTTTGATGAAATACTATGATGCTATTATTGCTATAAAAAATTTACTCTTTGATTTGACATATTATAATAGTTCGAAAACTCAGAAGACACAACTTTCCACATTTGCACTACAAATTGGAAAGTCACAAAAGCATAATTTCCCGATAATGTAGAGCGGACAAAGATGATGTTGAATCCGACAAAAATCACTCGATAATCTACTCAAGAACGGGAAATTCAATAAGCGATATTATTTTGATAAATACGAAACAAACATCTCGTCTATTGAAAAATCCAAGATATTCAGAAATATATTCTCAACATACAGGTTGAAAATTATTGATAGTTATTCATTTATACAACACATTCACAAAAAGATATTAAGATGTGGATTACCCTCATTGCAAATGAGAAAAACTGTGTACTTGAGATTCTAAAACATTATTTTCTCTACACGACTGATTGATTACTATATGTTATTAATAGTTTTTTTTAAATTAGAAAAAGTTGTTTTCATTTTACTATCATTGTCTATACAAGAATCCTCTAATTTATGATATAACGTGAAACACTCGTGAACTTGTTCCATACTCCAATACTATTAGAAATAACATTTTAATAACAACAATATATAGCAACATAATCTCATCTTCTGTAGCTTGCCAATGTTTTTTTAATATTATCTACGGTCTCGAAATTGGAAAAAACAAAAGATATAAAACATTTTGCACAATCAATTTGAACACATCTGCAAATTTGATCCTATATGAAACCCAAAAAACATAATAATAAAAAACAATAGTATCTAGATAGAACTCACTAAACTTAACATTCACAACAAAGAAATTTATATTATTAATATTCATTTGCATCAAATATCTACTAGAGAAGAACCACTACTGCCAAATACTTCGATCCCCCAAACAATATTTCCTACTTTTGAAACGTTAATGTACTCTACAATGTAATTTATTTACCTACATTCTTTGACAGGTCCGCTTTGAATTCACTATTCAATGATTGACAACATTCTACTACAGTGGAATTCGTATGCAAAAAACGCCTTTTTGTACAACTGTCGTTAAAAGTGACATTTTTAATGGTTGTCAAGAGTATTAAAAGATTTGTATTGAAGGGGTTATAGTTTCAGGAGTGATTAATTTTCCCTTATCCTTTTTTTATTGTATGAAGATGGAGTAGGAGAAAGCCAAAAACTTTCTTTCCCAAAAATATTAAAAGATGATGTTTACAAAGTAGCGTGTTAAAAATATTTTTAACACTAGTTTCAAAAGTATTTTTAACACGATTAGTACAATTAGAACAACTACTGATATTAATACCTTGCAATGTTGGAGAGTCTTTTAATATATTTGAACAATTTCATGGACATTAATAGTTAATTCTTGAAATGAAGAGAACGATGCTTTAACATTGGAGATAGCTGTTGGGATTATTCATTCAGCAATAGGTTTTTGTAAGGATAATAGATTGATCGATGTAACCCTCAGCTACTGTTGTAGACTTCCATCCTCCGTGCGTCTTAATATCCTTTATATTTGCTCCTGATTCTGCTAGCGAAGAAGCAGACGACTTTCTGAAACAGTTACCTTTATATTCCTTTGTTTCCGGAAGGTTCAGAAACTTATCAATGGTAGAGGGCAATTTCCCAAACGTGTTTATACCAACTGGCAACTGGATTTTAAATGAAACCTTACTTACAACACTCATCATAAATATCTATTTTCGAAAACTTTCCACCGTCACCAATAATTATTTTTTCTCCAACGTCAATTTCTAGTAAAACATGAAAGTTTCGTAGACTCATCATTACGACTTCGTTATTAAAATCCAATTTTCCAATTAAGCAATTAGGGTTGATTAATCAAACACCGTTTATTCAATTTGAGGTTATGTTATTCGTGTCGAATTTCCCATCTCACCTAAAAGAAATAAAACAGAAATTCTAACAGAGCCATAAATAAGAGACCATTTAATGCCTTATACACCACTGGATGCTAACAAATTATTATGCGATGCTTCTTAAAAGCAACAAATTGACTGAATCTGACCGTAGATTGTCTTGTGGAAGGATTGAATTGAGTTGAGAAACGCTTGAAAGCCGTATTAGGCATGGTGGAGATTTACATGTCTGGACAGTTGATATATCTCTGGTGTGTGCGAGAAATATTCTGAGAGAAATGTATTGGCATCGAATAAAATCCGATAATTTATTTATTTGAGGTTATTTCTGTCTTTATCTCGAATTTATTGCTCTAGCGTATCCATTCCTCAACATAATAATGTTTGTAATTTACTTTTCATTGACATAACTAGAGGTAATTACGTACAAGTGTATTTTTGCAATATAAATGACAGAGGCGTCACAAGAATTAAAAACTTAGGCAATGAAACTTTGGTTTTGAAATGCTTAGACATGAATTCCAAGATTCTTACTTTGATTTTGTCATCATTTGTATCATTTTGAATGTATGATGTTGTTTATTCATACTTAGCAGTTTGTTTCGAAATTACTATTCATTAATGTACTACATGGACTGAAAAATCTCGGGCCTGACACATACAATACTAAGAGGCCTAGCGAGATTCGCCAAGTTGTACTATGTGGCTTTTCTGTCACTTCAAGAGAAAGAAAATATACAGAGAATACGCAGGAAGTTATCAATCAAATCAGATCAAATCAAAATGTACTTTATTGTCGAAGATGTAATCTCATTGACAAGATACACAACTTAAATGATACTGTCAAAGATAAAATATTATTATCAAAGTGTTAAGAATTTTCGGGTGAAAAACTAGTCAGAAAGTAATAATATACATGCTATATATTGAAATAAATAATAATAAAAATGAATATTCTCATGAAACACATAAATGTAAATATTAGAATATGAAAACTATGAAGCATAAAAATATAAAAGTGAATACATAAAAAATGGAAGTATACAGGGCTTTCATGATGAACGTTAATTAGCCGTTTCTGACAAACTATTCAACGGATCAACCTGAAAATTCCACAGTATGCATAAGTCAATATGACCTACACACCTAAAATATTTTAGACGAAGCGGCGTTGTCGCTTCTACT
>WOGP01006770.1:0-12169 GCA_015342065.1 Leptinotarsa undecemlineata | reverse complement strand
ATTAATTTTTAATTCTTCTCTTTTAGGTGTCTCAGGGATTTCAAATCATTTTATATATTAGACAATGGAAGTCCGAACTAGTGAAATTCATCATGAAACATTGTCAATCGCCTTCAAATCTAACCGAACCTAACCTAACCTAACCACACAAAAATATTTTTTTTTAGATTTGTTTAATTCTGACTTTCAAGTCAGAATTCTGAGATACAAGTCAGAATTCTGAATTGCTAGTCAGAATTCTGAGATACAAGTCATAATTCTGATTTACAAGTCAGAATTCTGACTTGCAAGTTAGAATTCGGAGATTCAAGTCAGAATTCCGACTTGCAACTCAGAATTCTGAGTTGAAAGTCAGAAATATATAAATTGAAAAAAATATTTTTGTGTGGCCCTTCAACGCTTTCGTAGAAATAAAATACAAGCAACAAATAAAAATTTAACGAAAAAAAGAAAAACTTATACAAAAGTTTGAAAATGTCTGTATAGGACAAAACTGCAGTAACGTGATTTACAAATGAAAGTAGGAAAAAATATAGAAAGTTTCATTTCATTTTTCTTCATTATGATTTTCTACCACGCAGTAACGGCTACATTCATCAATTTATTAAAAATTGACTTAAAAATTAAAATCAACAATTCCAAGCCAAGTTACTTCACGACGTTTCTATTGTTAGTATCCACAATTGTTGATCTCCCAAAGACCACTGTGGATACTATCAATCGAAACGTCGTGAAGTAAATTGGCTTGAAATTTTTTAATTTTCATTTCTTGTTAATAATTTTTCATTTTGATTTTTTGTTAATAGTTTAATTTTTAATTTTTGCTGGTATTTTATTTCACTGCAATTTCAGTTTTTTTGCTTGATATAATTGTTAATTTTTAGCTGATCTTTTCAATTTTTATCGTTTCTTTCAGGGATTTCAAATCAATTTATATCATTCTAGAAAGGCAGACAGATGTATTTTAAACTTTATACACTCATCAAGAATTGGTGACAATACAATAACTTCATGAGTTTATCCCATTCTCGTTATCCTAATCCAGAACTCCCAGGACTGTACTAACGCCAAACTAAAAAGTGGAACATAAAAAAGAGTTTGAAAAACTGAAGAAGAAAACACCTTTAATTATATTTCAAATATGTTTTTCGGTTAACCAGCTGTCGCCCCCTACGAACGACAACCCTCGTAAGTTGAAACTTGTGCGAACTAAAGACTAATGAGGTTCAGCCTGCAGCTTGAACCACCGACTGACACGGCGGTCGATTTGCGTGAGTGAACCAAGCACCCACGTCGAACCGACCGACTACATACAACACAAACTATAAAATAAAAAGTAATTCGAAACTTAATTTGAGATTGTGTTCAACATCGATAAGAAGTCCTGTGGATTGATATATATATATATATATAATGACTCGTCTGAAATCACCATACCTAAATCTATTTACAAAAAAAATAATTTTGTTGTAAAAAAGCGTAGGGTTCCAATCTGACAAACAGTTGCTAACCAAGTATTAATAACAATGGATATTCAGTACCTCACGATTTTTAACAACCAAATTATGTTTTTGTCAAAAGATTTAGGCTGATTTAAGACTTATTGAAAGTCATTAGTCACATGAAGCCATAGGACTTATCGATGTTGAACACAATCTCAAATCAGTTTCAAATTATTTTTCATTTTTCAGTTTGTGTTGCTATTAAAGCATGTTTTTTATGTTTTTCAAACTTTTATTTATTGGTTTAAACTTTTTCAACCCGAACCTCAACAAGTTCAATTGGGTGGCCATAAATAACTCTTTTTCATAACTCTCGAGAACTACTTAACAAGAGCAAATAAAAGTAAGTGGACACAACAGCTGAACGTCCCAAAGGGGTAGATATTCAAAGCAACTCTCCAACAAAGAATCTCGAATATTATTCATGCCCGCTACAATAATTGCAAAAACCGTCCATTGATATCACAATGTCACACGATATTCTCGAAAAACACTCTAACCAAATCCCCCGGCTCCGGTCTCTTTGTTCACCGTAAACATCTGACCTAAAGAGAGCCTCCTCTGCCGATTGGCGGCTGTTAACTCCACCCCCGTTCGGGGGAACGCCATTGGCGGACGCTAAGAGCCTTGGAGTGCCCTCGAGTGAAGGGCAGCTCTTGAACACTCTTCAGAGTCTTCAGTACTCTTCAGCGTTCGCGTGCCAGTCCACTTGAGTGTCGAGGATTCTTTCCGTGAGTGCCGTTGTTGAAGAAATCGTAAAAGTGGCTGAAGAGAAAGAAAAGTCTCGTGGCGGCGGGAATTCCAAGATGCCGCCTAATTCTGTGTCCGACGTGACGGTTCCTACGACGGCGACGGCGGTTTCCAACGCCGCGGCCGCCTTCTTGGCATGGCCGCCTCTTCTGCTGCATCCGTGGGCCCCGGCTCTGCTCCCCAGGGCATGGTGTACATCTGCGATACGGTCGGCTCTTCCAGGGTTAGTTTTTGTACATTTTTATTATTTACTTCTCTAACGATTTGGCAATTGATGTCTCTGACAGTTAGATAACGATGTAAACACATCATCTCAATTCAATTTTCACATAATTGGAAAAAAATCTATGGAAAGATGTTTCTTCAGCTGCTTGACATCTTTCACAATCACGGTGTAAAAAAATTATCTATGTCCCTGCAATAGGAACACGGTGTGAGTTTTTTCTACAGAAGTTACAGAATGGAAAGAAGTCAATTCGAGTTTTCTATTCGAGTTCATTGCAAAATAATATACCATATCATTTGATGTAGTATTTTCAAAGATATACCGAATTTTCGCTTAGAGATTGTAAACACAGTAGAATGAAAAGCCTCTTGGGTATTAACCTTGATACAGAATTTCATCGACAGAGTTTTATCGACTTTTTTGGGGGCTTTTCACCGTCTACAATCTACAAAATATACAATTTGTAATGAAGAGCTTTAAACATGTGTAGAATTTAATTTTTCAGATTGTGAAAGTTGAATAGACCCTATTGATTTGTTTTAGTTGACGTGAATCTTCTAAAGAAAAATGTAAACTCCTATGGAATTTTCAATTTATAATATTTTCATTACAAAACACAAGTTACAAACCAATTATATAGACAAATTACCGAATACCTACGAATGTACACTTTTGTTTGCAAATTGTCCAACAATAATCGAGTATCCGTATTAAGGTTTAAAATGTTACTTCGGTATAACTCTAAAAACTTATAACGATTTGGTCAATTGACATTTATATGACCCACTAGAAAAATTATTATTCAGTGGATAGATTATAGAATGAAAAAATTACAATATAACAGTTATAAATGGTATCTGGTTTCATGTCAATACGATTGTCAGATAATTAGAAAAAGATTAAAAAAAAATCCTGCAGCTTTATGATAAAGTGTTTCAAAATATTCTAGAATTTCATGGTTTAGTAATATATGGGCGACTGTCGAAATAATTGAAATATTTTTCATCTAGAATGAAATATGACGAACATTGAGTATTTCTTTTCAGAGCGCGTTATTTTTCTTGATTTCATAGCAAAAATAATAGATAAAAAATGTATTATATTTCACTTGAAGTACTACTTTGATTGACCCTAATTAACTCACAATTGAATACTTCTGAATTGAATTAGTTATTAACATAACAACAGAACGAAAATTATGAAATGTATTATACCTACGTACCTAGTTTTTTGAATTTAGATGACAAAATATTTAATGAACAAAATATCATCATTCTTTGTTCAATATGAAAGTAAATAAACGCTCTTTTATGTTTTTTCTTTAACAATATAGATTATACAGGCGTATCTATTGCTGTATTCAATTTAGACCATTAGTGTTGTCTAGAAAATTTTATCAAAATGTACTTCGTAATAATTCATAAACTTCTCTGTGAATGATCACTTGAAATCACCTTAATCAATATGGGTACTTGGATTATGTACATTTTTGTTTCTCATTACTACGTAATTTATAAAGTTTCATGGCTAATAAGGTGCTCAATGGAATCAATTAAATCAAATATTTTTTGAATATTTTTATTCTAATAAAGACAACAATAAAAAAGTCTTGATATCCAATCATGTTCGAAGACGGTATTGTTAAATTTATTTCGATGCAATGAAAAATAAACATTCAAATGACATAATATCACAACAATTTGACGTAATAAAATTTTTAAAATAGACAATTCATTCAGCAACGTAAGTTTTCGTTTGCCATTTTAATTTCGCCCATGATCGTCAAAATAATCAGTTTCAATTGCGACTTGCTCTAATATTGATATAATCAAACAGAAAAGTTCTCAAAGATTTCACAGATATTCAGTTTTTTTTCATTTAAAACATATTTGAAGCGAAAAAAATTATTTAAATCCTTCTTTCAGAAAACAGCAATGCAAACGGTTTCAAATCTAACTGGCTTTTTATATTTTAACTTTGAAGTATACATTTTTCTCATATAGAAAAAATCGTTTTTGTAAAGTTAGGTAACGATAACATGTAAAATCTGTCGATTAAAATTCTCCTCAAATTTGAGACAGACGTATTATGAATATATTTATTATAGAATAATATATAATCTTCTCAACACAATATCATTATAATAGTAATATCAAATTGAAAATGATTCATTTTCATTGTAAGCTGTCAAACTCAAAATTTAGAAATTTTGAGAGAGCATGATATAACTAAAGGATTGCACTATACCGGTGACCTTACAGTGTAAAATGTTGAAACTTGCTACAAGAAATTATAATTAGCTTTACACAATATTCCATTGTATACCTTAACCAAATTTCACTTCAAAATAACTGGGTTTTCCCATCATAAGGATTTATACCTGCCAGGTCCTTGAAATTATCCCTAATCCCCTCATTATTTATTTGATTAGCTTATTTCTTCGAGTGACTAGTTAGATGCAACTTGAAAATTGGGAAGAGGATAATAAAATGAATTGATGATCGAGTTCAATTCAGCTATTTTAAAATGTTTTATTGGAGCAATTTCAGTCCTCAAACTGGATGAAAAGGAGAAACTAGAAACATGAAAAGCATTTTCCCAATGCCTCTGTCTGTCTGCCTGAGCTTAAAAACTACCGATCGCTCTTTCATGTGGTTTTTATCAAGGTCATTTGTATAATTATGTGTATTAAATAAACACATATTTGCTCTATTCAGGGGAAAATATTCAAATTCATGTCATAGAAAACACACTCCGCGTACATTGATATTCAACAAACTATGTGGTAAAATTCTGGATAAAAAATAATGTTAATTTTTTTTATTTATTAATGTCTTACTATTATATCAGAGAGTCATATCCATAAAATATAATGAACATTATAACTAGTTAGGAACTTTTCTTATGATGTTTTGAAAAAACTGATTTTTTTAATCTATCAAGAATGTACAGATTTCCAGCACTTTTCAGTCAACTGCGGAAACTTCTCTAAAGTTCGTTTCAAAAACTAAGTTACAAATACCATTTCTCTAGATCAAAAATAAACATCTTTGAAAATTGATTGTGAGGCCATCAAATACAAGTGCATATTGTTGGAATAAGTGTTAAAGGACACCTGTTTATGGCATTTTAAATTGCTCGGACGTGACTTACCACGTTTCTACGGGATTTGACTCGATTGTCACCTGTGAATCGGAACTCGAAAGGTAAAATAGTCAGGTCTCTTTCACAGGTCATGCATATTTCCAATTCTATGGCCTGTTCTGAATGCCAACGAAATCCAAATGGCCTGCTTCCTGTTTCCCACATCTCCAGTCAACTATTTTTTCTGGTCCGCTTTCTACCCGTTTGTTACCCGATCGAGCGTGTGTGTGGGTGGGATTGAAGGAAATTATAATTACTATTTATTTCTACACAAATTTGAAAATTACGTTACATGGCTCGCGGTTGTTTCCGAATAAGTAGTTGGTTTTAGGAATTTTTGTCTGCTGATCACGAGTTTTGAATTTAAACTTGGTGTTCCGATATATTTTCGAAGATATGGCCAATCAAAAGTCGGATCAATATCAACTATTTCAAGAGTTCATTTCTGGCAACAAAACTCGTAAAATTGAACCTTTTTTATCATCGCATGCTGCGGACCTTTATTCATTCATTGTAAATGTTTTGCCACACTAAAAACAATTCTACCCCACAAACTGACCCATAGTACCCGTAGGGGACTGTGTGGCATGGTCAGTTTGTTGGAAACTCAAGTTTCTAAATACACAAAATGGAAGTTCCACAAAAACCTATGTATCTTTATAATTTCATACTTACATTGTAGAACGCAATTGGTGAAACTGGATGATAGTTAACTTAACGAAAGTTACTTTCAGGAGTCCCTCAGGGGAGCATCTTAGGGCCCCTTTTATTGACACTGTATACTTCAAATTATGTAAATGTTTTAAGATATTGTAGCTATCATCTTTATGCGGACGATACTCAAATACGATATTTTTTCAGTCTAACAGATCTCGAGTTATTGGTAGAGTTTACTAATGATTATCTTAGTTCGTTATTTAAAATATCAACTCATCATGCTTTGAAAATACATTTAAAAAAACTTGTGGCTTTAATATTTACTCATGAAAATGTATCAAACTTTTTGAAAAATCATGTGAATTTAATAATCGATGATGCAAAAATACCTGTCGAATCATCTCATAAACGTTTAGGATTGACAATCGATACATTTCTACGTTTCAGAGAACTGGTAAACTGAAAAATGCTTTTTCTCCTTTTAAAGCAATCTACTCTAAAAGACAGTTCCTATTTATGAGTTGATATTGAAAAAATGATGTGTGATTCACTAGTACTGGTCTAGTAGCTGTCTGTGTGAATGGAATGAATTCTGAAAGGAAATGTATATCAAGAAGGCTACCTCAAGGCTTTGTTTTGGGACCCCTTTCATTTTTTATTTTTATAAATGATCTTTCGAAATTTTGTTCAAAAGCTTCAATTACTGGTATTTTTGCGGGCGATACTAACATGGTATATGCGTGAACTATATCCGAAGTAATTGTTAAAGCTAATGAAGTAACTGATCAAATTTCTGAGTGGTGTTCTATAAATGGCTTACTGCTAAATTCTGCTAAATCTCAAATGCACAACTTTGTCACTAAAAATACAAAAATTGATAAAAGCTATTTGGTTAGATTAAATAATGAAACTTTACATCAAGTTAATAATACTAAATTCTTAGGTGTCGATATTGATAATGAACTTACCTGAAAGTTTCATGTTGATAATGTCGAACTGAAGTTCAATAAACATATATATTTACTTGTCAAGATTTTATTCCACAGTTTAATTTAATATTAGCCGTAATTTCCTATGGTCTTGAACAGTCAGCTAAAGCTGATGAAGTTGTTGAAGTTATTCAGAAAAAGGTAATCAGAATTCTGGCTGGTGCATCTTCAAGTGCACATTGCAGGCCATTATTCATTCGTTATAGTTTGATATCAATGCCAAGTTATTTCTATTTTCTATTGCAAAAAGCATACTACTCTGTAGATGAGTTTCTCCTTGAATCCCAATTTGATTGTAGCTCATTAACTTTTTTTTATATATACTTCATGTTTTATATTGACTTTTTTATGTTTGTTCGACCTGTTGAATCAGCCAGTGTTTTATGATGATGTTATGTTTTTTGTCTGATGTGATTTTGAAGGAAAACTGATTCAATAAATGTTTGATTGATTGATTGAGTACTATCGCATTTTAACCACTGCGGTGCAGTGTATAGCCCTTGATTAAATTGCTCAGAAATATGTCGTCTGCAGAAAATACAATCATCATGTGTCCGACTTATCTATGGAATTCATGAATTTGAACACATATCAATTACAGGAAAACTTAAACAACTTGAATGGCTCACTATGTACAACAAACAACATCACATGGCTAGCATGACGTACCCAATCTGAACATTCTTCTACAAACAATTCTTACAAACCCAAACCAATCCAAACAAATATACTGCCGTTCTTTTTTCTACAATGTCGATTCATACATCAATCTATAAACTCGATAGTTTTTTGAATTCACGCAGAAAAGCATTCAGCTATAAATTCAAAAAGTATTTGCTGAGCATTCAGTCTAATTTAGCACCTGAAAATCTTTTCTCTTAACCTAATATTCCCTTTCATTTTTTAACTCATTTCTATTACTCTTCAGTTTTCTTCTTATTTCAAATAAAATCTGTTGACAATCATTCACTTAAATTGTTATTCACAACTTTCTTGAAATCAGTGGAAGAACAGAAACAGTGCACAACTGATATCATTTATTTACCATGAAAAAATTATCTGTCCTCTCATATATTATTATCTTAGTTACAAAATTTGTATTATTAATATTATTTGTAAGCAATATCACGAAATGTCATAGACAATAATTGAAAATTATATTGCCAATTTTCCGTTGAAATTGATATTTTCAATCACATCCACTATATACTTTTAGATGTCATTCAGTTTTTGAATTTGTTATTCGATTTCGACAGAACTTCATGTGCATCACTAAACTCCCAAACCATAAATATTCTATTCGAAATTCTATTTCCATAATTGATAAGTAAGTTATTTTCTTCATTCGTTTCAAAAATTGTAACCGTCTCCTCCACCAAATTATTCAACATTTGAAAATAATTGCTTTCAAAAACATTCATCAAAGCACGGTTGTTTGTCCAAAAGACGTATTCTGCACTGTCGGTAATATTTGCAGTATTTATTTTTTTCGTTTTCGTTTCGTTTTCATTGGAAAAGTTTCGCCACCCATGTTCATTGCTGTCAAATTCAGTGTATGATTATCAACTATTATGGTAGTAGTTTATTATAATCTGAACGAGAATATTGAAAATTATATGATTATATAATGAAAATAATTGGTTTTGTTCCAGATTATTAGACTCTATGAAAATGACCGGAACGACTATGGTCAATCAAAGACAACCAGGAGGTTTTGCCATTAGTGATATCTTGGAATTAGATCGACAAAACAGCGAAGAAATTGACCCAATTTCGACAGACACCTCCATGTACTCCCCCCATCAAGACATCCCCTATCCACCAAGACATCATTGGATTCAAATGCCAGAGTCTGGTAAGTAAAATAAGTTATACTCCCTGAGATAAGTAGATACATAGAGAAATAGAATGTCATTATCAAAAAACCGTAAGTTTTTTTGTAGATATTTATTGTGTGTAACTTGGTTTATGGGCAACTTCGTTGATCTATAATATTTTTTATTATATTTATTATATTATATTTTTTATCGTCTTTCAAAACTCAAATGTATGAAATACGATCTTTTTCCTGCGAATGATAAGTTTCATAGTTTCAGTCACACTATCAGTATTATTTCTGTTTTTTACATTAATCCCAAATATGGCATTTGCTTGAAAATAGATGCTCTACTCAGATTGAGTTAGACTATATATCTCTAGAATAAGTTCAGTGATGTTTTTTAATTTCTTCTTTATTTATTCAAATAAATATTTTCAGTATATAATGGAAATGTGATATATTATCATTTTTTAGTTACACTCGAGTTTTGTTTCTTCGGCTATTGATGAAAATAACACTCACAGTTATTTATCAGGCGTATGATAACTTGAGTTTCTTTATCTTCATTTTCGTAACATATATTTTTAACTCTCTCATTTATAACTATTTGGCGAGAAGAGTAGTTATATAATGAAAAATTATTTGTGATCTCTTGGTTCAACACAATTTGATATAAGGTCATATAATCAATGAAGTATACAATAATACGAGTATCTTCTCAATTATGAAATATTATTTATTCATAGACCAGGAAACAATTTCCTAATCTATATAAACTATTAGAAGAATGTAAGCCACAACTTCAAATCAGTTATTTATATTTGACAACTGGAAGAAGCATTCGTTATTGAAATTCATTCCAAAACATGTTTTACTTTTCTACTCGACTAATCTATATTCATCTATACTATAATATACATGAAAAAGTATGTAAGGATTTTTGTAGCTCTTTGACGCCTAAACGACTGAACTGATTCACATGCAACTTCACATAAATACAGCTTTCACATCAGAAAAACATACATGCAACAATTTACAAAGGTTTTGTGTAATTTTGTGTAATATAACGTAAGATGGTTTATCTTAAATGGTTCTAAATGAAAGTTCGCGAAAGCATATATTTATCTCTCATTTGGTAGCCACAATTTGCAAAATACTGAGCCATAAATATAATTAAATTGGATACTTTTTCACAATGCACATTTTAGAATATCTGTTAAATTCTTATGAAAATTGATACAATTGTCGTTTTACGTATTCAATATAAATATACTTGGTTTATTACACTAAGTAATTTGGACAAATCGTTTACGTTATCAATATAAGCTTAACTTGATCCAACGCAGTAAGCCATCACGCGTCGCGTCTACTGTAAGACGACGGAGGACAATGCATGGAGCCCGCGGGCAGATGCGTCATGGCAGACGTCATTGACTGTTGTGTTAGTTTTGCGAAATTTATTTATAGGTTACATAATTCGATTCTCGAAGCTATTCATTAATTAGTGCATTTGGCATATTTTTTTAGTTTCTGCATTTCAAAAGTAAAAATATAAATTACTATATGTTGCCCGCTCTTATATTAACGTGTCTACAGCCGAAGCTACTGAACCTAGAATCTTGAAATATGCAGGTAGGTTATTTGTGTAAATAAGCATCAAGACAGGAAATTAGGAGTTTTCACCCCCAAAGTGGAAATATAGGGGGTTCAAAGTTTGTATTGAATTTCGTCAGTTTTGAAGTTGGAGACCTGAAGTTTTGGATTAATACAATAATATTGTAACTATTTGTTCAAAATGGTCCGCCACGAAACTTAATGTGACCAAATTCTACGCAGACGAAGCCACGGCCAACAACTAGTAATATATAACTGATGTAAAAGATCTAAAAATGGGAAGACTTTTTTCAATGACAGCAAAAACCAGAACAAAAATAAATTTATTTTTCTCTTCAGTTATAATAGACAGGAAAAAGCAAATTTAGGTTATCAAAAGTTTGAAGTTTATAAAAATAGTCTCTTGTTGGAACGATTTGTGAACAATGAAGTTTTGTAATCTGTTTGACGTTTCAATAATTGATTAATGGTTGAGAATTATTATTTCACAATGAAAACTAAAAAATGAACCCCGTTATGAGGCAGTCATTATATTCACAGAAAATATTTCTAAAAAATCAACAATACCTTCATCGATGTGAACCCGGCACAGTAAATGATAAGTGACCCTGATCAATAGCATCTGGGGCATATCAAATTCAATTTGAATGGAACTATGTCGTCGATACAACCCAGAGAGGGTATAATTGTCAGTCGGCTCTCCCTTCACTCCATCCCAATTATATAACGCTCAGAGACACATTAGCACGGGTAACTAGATATATTAGGGGCTGTTTCACCGCATAAAACCATGGAACACTGTTCTCCGCATAATGTTGGCACTCCTGCATTGGATACAATGCGACAAAGTCACGCCTTCCCAAGAAGCAGATGTTTATTTTCAAACAGCTGCTATTACCAGCGCTCTCGCCTCCATTTATATTCCGCCATTTATTGTGTGGATGCAAAAAGTAGGCATAGTTGAACAATTAAGGAAGTTATTTGCCATCGGAAGTGTCCGAGATGATTCAGGGATTCGTCACCGTTGGGTTATAGATCCCAGCAGAGTTTTTTGAAAATGCGTTTTAAAATATATCCAACGAAGGTTTTTGAAAACAACTTTTCTGCAGAATCTGTCACAGAGAGTGATACTTCATTTTCAGAACAGGATGTTCAATTCTTTTTCATTCATAATTATGATATATAGATACCGTTGACAGTCATCGTATTTCAATATCTTCTTTTTAAAATTTAAAATATCTGCTAAGACAAACACCAACGAATTTGTAATATTATTGCAGATGAAAATTTGATAACATAACTCAGCTACACAAATACACACATCGGAAAAGTCTAGGGATATTTTTATAACATACTAAATATCATAAAAATAAATGCATGAGGTCGTTTAATTTCGATTAAATTGGTACACTCGACCACCCTGTAGATTTCTATGGGTTGAACAAAGCCTGCAAAAACGGTAACTAAT
>WOGP01006769.1:0-12170 GCA_015342065.1 Leptinotarsa undecemlineata | reverse complement strand
TAAGTGATGGTGTTCCATGTTGAAGCACAATATTTCCAGTTTAATTGCTGAGCAAGAACTGCATAGAATGTACAAAATCGACACTTTCAGATTATTCCTTTTAGCCGAAAACCTACAGTTTGTAAAAAACTTGATAAAAGATTAGTTACCGTTTTTGCAGGCTTTGTTCAACCCATAGAAATCTAAAGGGGGTCGAATGTACCAATTTAATCGAAATTAAACGACCTCATGCATTTATTCTTATGATATTTCATTTTAACCTGACTCTGTACACACCTATATATTTCATTATATCTTATCTACAATGAAAAAGAAATAAAATTGATTCGATTTGAAAAACTACACCTCACGATTTGATCTACACAAACTTCATTTGAAAAATATCTCACAACATGTTTCTCTAAGACATTAGCTTTTTCAAGTGAAATTACTATGGATCTTTATCAAGTAACGGCCGAATCAATTAGATCAAAATGATTTAATTTGATTTGTGTTTGATCAAAACAATGCACCCTGTCACAGGTCAATGAAAATGATGACAAAACTACATGAACTGAACTTTGAATCGCTTCCACATCCATCGTATTCGCCAGATGTTGCTCTCAGCGATTACTGGCTATTCTAGACATCAAAAAATGCTCATCGGTGAGAAATTTTGCTCGAATGAAGAGATTACCGCTGAAATGGCAAAAGGTAAATCGTTCTAGTAAAGTGCTATTGAAATGTTACAGCGGCGCTGAAATGATTGTGTGGCTTTTGATGGAGATAACGTTGATAAAGCCAATTTTGAACAAAAAACACGCGGTTTTCCCATAGGCTCGGGACTCCTCAGCTCGAGTGTTATATAGACGTTTGAATTTTGCGTCCGTTGTTTGGAGTCAGCAATATACGATTCACAACAGAGAATTGAAAGTTTTCAAAATAAACAGGCCGTTTAACAGATATGTTTATAATTGATGTAAATCTCAGTCCAGTTTTCAAAAAATATTCTCTGGTATCTCTGACAGAGGAGAAAGATGTCTGATATATCAATGCTGTACAAAATATCAAATAATCGTGTCGATTGTCCAAAGTTGATGAGAACAATTTTATCAATCAATTTCAATATTTTACCAATCACTATTTCAGATAACAATATAGATGTTGGCTTGAAAGTATTGTCCATTGGTAGTGACTAACATAAACATATATCTTCAATAGACAACTTTTTCAAGAAATATTTTTGAAAACTCGAATAGTCGAAATAGTGAGTTTTCTGACATAAATTGGTTGACGCTTTCACGGCCGGGATTTTCAGTGTTACTCTTCATTCGGGTTTTAAGGTCGACGTAGTTTAGAACTGCAAACTATCGTTTCGCCAGTATAAACGGCTGGCTTCTTCACATTGCATTGCACTGTTGCCACTTTAGCATCTGCCGGTGTTGGATTTCAGTGTTCCACTTAGTCCGGTGATAGCCAATTTCTTCATAGAGCAAGTTGATTGGTTCAGTCCTCAAGTCAAAATAGGAAGAGAACTCGAACGGTTGTAAGTGCATTTATACCGACATCCCTAGGGTTACAGATAGAATCGGAAAAATCTTAGGCAAACATAAAATGAAAACAGTGTTCAAGCCCACCAGGAAAATACAACAAAGCCTGAGATCTGCGAAAGACTATCAGCTACGGAGGTATATCGTATACCATGTACCTGCGGAAAAGTTTATATCGGTACCGCTAAAAGATCCATGGGTACAGGACTGAATGAACATCGGAAAAACTGTAGATGAGGTTAAATAGGCAAATCAACAGTAGCTGAACACCTGCGCTTAGTGAAGAAGGTCATACGATACTGTTTGAAGATGTGAAACTATTTGCCCCCTATTATGGATCCGCAGATATCACAGGAAGCCATATAAATCCATAAACATTCGGAAAACTTCAGTAGAAAAGAGAAGGCGATTAAGCTCAACCAGATTTGGAATCCCACACTGAAAAATGCTGAAGTGGCAACAGTGCAATGCAATGTTACGTTATCCACATGTAAAAACACTTTGGCCAATAACAACGCATCAACAAGAGAGATGGACTTCCTGAGTCAACATAAATGCAATCTACGAACTAGAAATCACCAGGCATCGGTGAATCATCATAATGAATAAACCTCTGAAGAAGCCAGCCATTCGTGCTAGCAAAACGTTAGAATGCAGTTCTAAACTACGACGGCTTTCAAACCCGAATGAGGTTGTGGTTTTATATATTTCATTACCTTTTTTCTCATCTATTCAATATAATTTCCGTATGCTACTGCAACAAACAGATTAAAGCAAATACCTCAGCCAGTTCTGAGAACTTAGTGCCTATTATTTTTGAATTGTATATCGAAAATTAATGAATCGACGGATTTGTTCACTCAATTCGTGAGTTTTATGGATTGAATATTGTCATCTTTCAGTATCATATCCTCACACTCTTCTCAACATCTGTAGTTGATAGAACCTATTAAAACAAGCCTGAATAATGTCAGAGATTTGGCAGCAATCCCATCGAGGTGACACCATGATCTGTCAACGTATGAACAAGGGTTCAAATGGCCAAACTTACTCTACTTCCGGAGAACACACATCACAGAACATGTCAGAACAATTCGTAAAGTCTTTTCACTGGCTTCCTACGGAATTATCTGATATCAGGGGTTATTGATGATTGAAATTATAGCAATGAATCAGATTTATTTTCATTTTGTCCTTCGCCCATTTTGTAGAAATCCACGAAAGTTATTCCGGTTAGTTGGGTTTGGCAGTTTCAGCACATTTATCTCTTCAGGATCTGGATGAATTCTCCTCGATCCATGAGTATTCGTTTCATCATAACTCTCAACAAAGGAATAGCATTACCACTCACAATCTGCATTTCAAGTGACAACTCCTTTTATTTGTTCTGAAATATTCATAAATCAAATTTCTCTTTTTCGGAGTGACACTATTCATATATGTCTTCTTCAGGTGAGGCAACCTTCATATAAACAGTCCTTAGTCATGATTCATTTCTGTAAATAATATTTATTGTTCTCTGTGTTGTTTTATTCGAAATTCATCACCATTATATTGAGTTGTTTCGAAAGTTTCAGCCCTTTCATGAGTCTACATCAAACTTTTCTGTCAGCAAGAAAACTAAATGCTCAAGATTCGATGAAGTCGATGAAAGCTGATTTTTCCTGGTCCTTATTGGCGTGGATTTTACCGGTGAGAACGTTATCTAAGTGCTTGAAAATATGATGGTCGGTTGGCGAGTATAGTAGATAACGCAACAGGTAGGTAATCAGACCGAGGCAGAAGGATATAGATAGAAAATCAGAGAACAGCTGGAACGGGAACCATTTGCAACATCACCGATGAAGAACGAAGAGCTGTGAACGCCTACGTAGAAGTAACACCATCGAGATCATACTTGCAGATGAGGGAAACGCTAATTTTGTGATGGATACTGATCTTCATGAATATACAATATTTTTCATAAAGAGCAATACACGTATATTGTACGGGACCTCTCTGCATCAATTGAAATGATGTACCAGACTTTGCGAAATAGCTAACACTGCACCACTGTTATGCCCCTCACCTATATGAACTAGCCAAAATCCACAAGGAGGATGTTCCGGTCAGACCAACCATTTTTTCCAGAAATTCGGTAACTCAGAACTTGTTTAGATTTTTACTTCCAATCTATCTGAAGACGAGGACCTAGAAGGTAGAACGAATCTACCTGTAGAAGTAATCATTAAATTATTGGAATTCTGTGTACAGAACTGCTATTTCCAACTGAAGCCCGAATCCTTTACGATAGAGTCTGGTTGAGATACGTTGACGACACTTTAATAGTACAAAACCATGAGAATGCAGAACTAGCACTTCTGTGAAGCATATCAACATCGTAATACCTTTCATCACCTCCACAATGAAGAAGGAGGTCCACAACGAATTGTCATCATTAGATATTTTAATGAAGATACCTAACAATGAGTGGGAAACATCTGGATACCGAAAACCCACTCACACAGGACAGTAACTGAATCACAAAACCAACCACCATCAATCTACCAAAAAAGGTATATCAATACTCAGTGGACCGTGCTTTCGAGTTGTGTAATGAAAAGGAAGGTCTCAAGAGGAAATTAGGCATTATCAAAAAAGATCCTCAACGGAATGGTTACTCCAAAGTGATAAGGAACAGACTTTCGCTAGGAGACAGCCTGGGCCTCGCGCAAAGGAGAGAAGCCATCACTACCAGTACTTTTTGTACTTCTCTACGTCAGGGAATTGTCGAAAGGAATGAAAAGAAAGTGTGAGTACTATTTCAGAAGCTGTCTCAGATCCGGAAGCACCATCCGTAGCAGCTTCACGAAAACCAGGCAACCAAACACGGACTCTGATTCCAACAATTGCGAGTGCGGCAAATCCCATATCGCTGGAACCAAGAGGCTATTGAAAGTTCGCATTGCCGAGCATAAGAAAAACACACATCGAGGAGAAACCAGCAAATCGGGAGTAGCAGAGCATGTTTGGAGTCATCAACATAACATCATGTGGTCCTAAGCTGAGATCATCCACAAGGAGGAACGAGGACTTAAGAGGTAGTTCAAAGAACGTGCCTATATGTTGTCCAACGACGCATTCAGCGAAGCTAGCATAGAGATACGCAACCTGTAATCAATCGGAAAACGGTCAAAGTCCCGTCAAACGGTCAACTTCTGCTAAACCGGTGAAGCGGGGAGAGGAGAGAGGGGATAGGTGAAAACACTCAAATGACTTGAAATTTTACGTATATGAACATTTTATATATACTTTGTTTTAGCATTTACTTTTATACATTTCTATATTTCATTATTCCAATATTTATTTTATTTGGCATTTTCTGTAATTGCGTATTCCTGTTGGAAATAAATCGCTTTTTTTAAATAGTCATCTCTCGAAAAACGAAAAAACAGTTCAATCATCATCCGAAGACGATTATGGATGCTAACAATCGAAACGTCGTGAATAACTTAGCTTGAAATGTTTATTGGTTTTTTCGATTTTTTTGCAAATTTTTTTTGCAATTGATCAAGAGTCTTATCTGGTAGAAGCCATATACTGAAAATAGGAGGCTGTGTATCATCCACAATTCCTGTTCCTTCGGGTGTTCCTCAGGGTTCCCACTGTGGACCTTTGCTATTCATCCTATTCATTAATAACTGAGCTACAATTATAAAACATAGTGAGGTTCTGATTTTCGCTGATGACGTGAAAATATTCAAATTAATTTCTTCTTCAAACGATGTCTCACTCTTACAAGAAAATTTGTCACAATTTTATGTCTGGTGTGTTATGAATCAAATGAATTTGAATATGTCCAAATGTTTCTGCCATACATTTTTTAGAATCATTCACCCTGTTGTACATGACTCCAGTATCAATAATATACCAATTAATAGTAAATCAGTGATAAAGAACTTAGGATTTATGTTCGATAGTGAATTGAACTTCTAATCTCATAATGAGTATATTGAAGCTAAATCACTCAAGATGTTGGGCTTCATCAATAGATCATGTGAGGAATTCAGTTTGAACACTCTCGAATTATTATATTGTGCATTAGTTAGATCATTATTGTAGTACGCTTCAATAATTTGGTGCCCATATTATGAGAAACACATTAACCAAGTTGAAGCTGTGCAAATCACTTTCCTGAGGATCTGTGCATACAAGTTAGGTCTAAGAAGGGGAGAATATGCATACAACAATATTAGAGATCAAGTGAATCTATTATATTTGAAGAATAGAAGAATTAATTTAGATGTATGTTTTTTAAGCAAAATTTTAACAGGCAACTTCAACTGTGGGGAGATTTTATCTTTAATTAATTTGAATACCAACAGACAGACCAGAGTCAATGCCGAAATATTCAAAATACCATTTCCCTCCACAAATTATGGTTTTTTCTCTCCTGTCACTCGAATGCTCAGAAATGGAAATATGTATCAACAGGTTGATATCTTTAGCAGCTTCACAAATACTATCGAAATTGAACTGAGTTGCATTATTTCCTGAAACATTTCTTTTGATTATTCTATACTATTTCATAATTACATTGTTTTCATTTTATGCTATATATTATATTATCATTATTGTGCTATGTATTTATTATCTTCAGTTCAATTTTAGATTTTGCAATCTTTTTTTTTTCTCTCCATTACAAAATTGTACTGTGATTTTATTACTATATTATTGTATTGCGTTTATTTAAGTATTTATTGTATTTATTATCTTTAATTTAGTTAAGATTTTACAATTTATTTTTATAACAAATTGTAATTGATTGAATAAATAAATATACATATCTTTTTACTGTGTGATCACTTCGCATCTTGATTATTTTATTCATTTAAATGTATTTCCATTTCACGTTTCATTTATATAATATATTTTGGTATTTCAGCTATTCATTTTGATTTTATTTGTTCTTTCATAGATTGCTATTCATAGTAATATCATATTAAACAATGGAAGTCCAAACTGAAGAAACTGCTTTGTTTTGAAACCTCCATAGCTGCAATTTGATAACGAAAAGTTTTTGAAGTGATAACTTCTTATGGGGAGGCCCGTAAGTCTGGCTTCTCTTTTCCCTCACTCTTAACATAGAACGTTAGTCGTATCTCGGACAAACAATTCTCTCGCTTCTCTTCGCATGACTCAGTGTTCAGGGTGCGGTCGATATACAAAGTGGTCCACTTAGTGTGCAACAAATGGGAAACTTTTTTATTATCGATTTCTCAGAAACCTTTATTCTTGACAAAAGTTCTACATTTCTACATTTCTACATTTTTTTAAATAAGGGTACTTTACTCTTGAACAAATTTTATATTTTTTGGCCTATCCTGTATGATGTTTGTCATAAAGCCATTTCAAGTACACTTGGTATAGGTTTGTAACATGCACCAATTTTTGTCAAGAATAAAAGTTTCTGAGAAGTCGATAATAAATGAAAAAGTTTCCCATTTGTTGCATACTTAGTGGACCACATTGTATATACATTGATTTGAAACTAATCACTACAGTTTGTTCTATGATTTTTACTTAATAGTGAAAATCACAAAAAACTATATTAATGAGTTTTAATATTGATTTTCATCAAGTATCGGACAGTTAGTTCTATTCAACATTGATTTGTTCTTTTGTAATTTGATGTTCAGAAGGGTAAGTATTTGATTCAAGTGGAATCTCGTTCCCGTGCTTTTTATGGCACGTCAAAAGCTATTTCTCAATTGATGTATATTTTCTGAGGATTCCTAATAAATCATGGCTGGTTAATATCAAAATGCTCGTCTGAAATAAATAATGCCCCCCACGGCGGTCTGTTTCATAGTTTGTCCAAAAATAGAGCCTATAAACTGGCATACAACCCTGGGGACACTTATTCATTATGAATAAGCGAAATTTATGTTTTCTGTTCACCTCAAAGATAGCATTTTCGCAAAGGGAGATGTCCAATATTATCAATGATTGTTTATGTTTGAGAATGGAACTTGAATATTTTGAGAGACTTTGATAGTTTGTATTTTCTAAAATGCACCATTCAAGAAAAGGAATAACGCACTAATGAGATGTCAATCTTGATAGAGACGTGATCATTTAAGTGAACATATCAGTTCAAGTTTCTTGCAGAATCCGTGCTGGAAAACTCTAATCAAAGTTTATACCAACTGAAAGCAGGGTAAAGGTCCATAAAATGAACGTACTCAGGAGATTCCTTGACTTTGTTTGTCGGTCATATAAGTTAGAGTTTTATATCTTTTTATATGACGAACATATTCACGTATATGAGGCTGAAACTATAAAAAAGATAATTAAAAGTATACTGCAATATGCTCGAATAGTAGTCTTAATATCAGGTTCGTTTCTTTGTGAAATGTTTTATAAGGAAATGAGAGTAGTTAATTCTGAAACATAAAACAGAAACAGCAAGAGAACAGTAAAATTAATTTCCTCAGCTGAATTAATGCTTTCTAGCTTGGAAAACAAGTTTTATCATCTTGAGAGCGTGAGGGTGCCGTATACTAGACGCTTCTTTGTACATCTGGCTGGATACGTGTAAAGTCTGGCCATTTTCAGAAAGTTTCGCAGGAAAATTATTTGGTCTGTGTCTCATTTCTTCTCTTCAAAATAATAATTGGGAAATATTTTCTGAAAATCATGGATTTGATTTCTCCAGTGTTGTAATTGGAATAATCAATATCGGTATTTCACACTCATAACCAGATATGCCTGAATTTTTTTTGGTTTTTTTCAACATAACAGCTTCAATGTCAACAATTTACCTTCCTTAAGTCAAGGAAAACACATTTCGTTTATTTTTTAGTATTTATAAACTGTCTTTTAGGGTGTCCTTGAAAAAAGACAATCGGCATATAGGTAGTAATGTTATATAGGAAACCTAAATACTAGTTCCAAAGTAACTGATTAGCATAATCATAACATTAGAATAATTTTCAGGCCTATAATAGCTCCATGCTCCATAACACTCCATGTGCAAAGCCACGTCACATTATCCACGTCTTTTCTGAACTTTTTTGTGACATACACGAGTCGGTTTGGGTTGATTTACAAGAAAGTGATCTTGGTTATCTAATCTTGATTCAACGTTCTCCAACGCGAAAGGTCTTTCCCTTTTTTTTCGCACATCGATTGGTTTCCAAGAGCGTCAAAGTAATTTGTCGTCTAGTCGATAGATTATCAAGTGAACCTCCTTGTAGTGTATGCAGTTGTCATGCGTTCTGTTCGCAAATGTCTAGACCATACGCAATTAGACAAAAATGCCATTTTTTACCTCTTACTGACGTTCTGTAGAGGCTTACATTCTGGTCGCAACGATCTACTCCTCCCATGAACTTATTATAAATATATAACGGGTGTGGCTGATCTACAGTGATCGTTTTCTTATCTTTTTGGGAAAACCGTGATACTTGGTGTAATGGCTCCACCAATAAAGTATTGGAAGCAACATTTACTGCATTGTTATCATGCCATTTGATAATAACTACTTTGTTCTGAGTACACCTAAAATCATATTCTCCTCTCTTCTTTTTCCCGGATAGTTCCTGTAGCTCTTACATTGTCCTTTTGCAGTTGATCCAAGAGTGGGGCCGTTGTAAAAAAATTATCAAAAAATATATAGTAGGGAAAACTTCCAAGCATCTTGAGTATGTCGGCATATTCTAGAATAACGGATGGACCTAAACCAAACGATTTGTATCGTTCTTTTAGCTTTGTTTTGGCTCCTTGATAAGGCTCAATCCACACACAGTAGCCGCTACTTGTGGCATCCATCCAAACCTTGTAACCATAGCGAATTGATTTATTCTTGATGAATTGCTTACATCCATGTTTCCCAAAATAGGGAACCATGGATTCATCCACACTGTGAGTCTCAGAATAAGTCGCGAATCTTTGGAAATTTTGATACAGTCTATCAAAAAATGGCGTAACTTTGGCATACCTGTCATTTATATCCAAATTGTCATTATCGCAGCAATGAATATTTGACATGATAAACTCAAACCTATCTCTAGCTAATGCATTTGCTACTACTTCGTTCCTTGTATCGCCACTTTTTTTCCAAAACATACCTATCCTTGGAAGAGACACATATCCACTTAGCAACAATACTCCAAAAAATGCTTTCATTTCAGAGTGTGTTATATTTCCGGGTTTATTTTTCGTTGCAGCATACATATTGCTATAGGTTACAAAAATATTTATGATATCTTCATCAAACATTTGAAAAAAATAGTTCCGTTGGAGAAAAATTTGCATTTGCCTTTTGCATTGGTTGCCACTCTATTGCAGATCCTTTTTTTTCCATACATAGTTTTCCTAGAAGATGTTTGTAAAAGGCTAAGCGGGATGTTGTCTTCTTCATGCAATAAGTCTGCATCTTCTTCATTTCCCTCATTTTGAACCAATTCAGCTTCCGGTCTTAGTTGGGTACCAGGTAAGTTACAGTCATAAATTCCTCATCTCCCGAGTCTTCATCTGTTGAATCATTGCAACAGTTGTTAGGTGGCAAAGGGCAATTTGTATGTCATTTCTATTGGATGTATCGTTTTCTTCCAAGCTATCTAGTAACTCGTATAGCGTCAAGACGCTGAAACCAAAAATTCATTATTTGCATGGTGATATGCCGATTGTCCTTAAAAAAAGACAGTGCTAGAAAAAGCATACTAGCCTCCTTGTACAAACATAACCTCGTTATGTTATGCGAAACAGAGTATGTCTTGAAAAGGTCTCATTTCTCTCCCTGTTATTAACATCGACGAAGAAAAGCTAGTTGATTCGTGGATTGTGTTTCTACATTTGATTACTGTCAGCGTGTATTTGTTGCTTTTGTCAGTCACATGGTAAAGTTCAACTATATCCCCTGCGACCATCTTGAAGCTAGTTCCGTACAGATATAGTTGTCGCCTGGTTGTTGGGCCGTTCTTAGAAGCGCAAATGTCGCATCATTCCTCCACGTCAGATAACACTTGACCCAGTAATATTTCTTTGAACTCGTGCCAGGGTCCTTTTGGCGCTAAAGTACCCTCCTGCTCAGGTTGAGATGTTATAACACATTTTTGACGTTTGCTTGGGGTAAGACCAGTCCTCTCTTTCTATCGTTTGATGCTTGTTGCTTTCTGTTCAAGCACAATTGACTGTTGCTCCTCTCGATACGAAACTGAGCGTTATGTGAACAAAATCTTTGCACGAGTTAAGGGATGACTTCCATTGTGCAATTTTGTGTCCATGTGCAATCCTATATCAGTTTCGGTGACTTCGTAGTCTTGTACTTCTTTCTTCCGTGTGCTAAGGGAATTATAGTGTCGGTAGCCGCCTGGCTACCGAGCGATAGGTAGTCAGACGGTTCGACGTAAGTGCTTTGTTCACTCACTCGAATTGACTGACGTGTTGATCGGTAGTTCAATCCCTAGTCTGAACTATCAAATTTCACTTGCTATCGTCCAACCCGTGTTAGGAATCACACGTTGAAAAGGTAAGACCTCGTTAATCCTTAGCTCGCACAAGTTTCGACTTCTGAGGGTTGGCGTTTGTAGGGATGCGACAGCTGGTTAACGAAAACATAAATTTGAACAGACAAATACCATAAAACACAGGTAATTGTATATGGATCAAGTACAGTGATAGTATTGATAAGACATTAAAAAAAAATGTTATATTTGGTTTTTGACATTTACTATAAAAATATCACTCGCCTCTATCCGGAATAAGTGCTGCTAAATCCATACAATGTTCATTTTTCCGGAGCCAAGGTATCTGAATGGATCCTATAATATGTTTTATCATTCTTCTGTATACTACGTTGCCATTGATCATGAACTATATTTGTATAGAGTTTTGTTTGGACCATTCAGAGGAGGGTCAATTTTCGCCTAAGTATCTGCTCTCTCGCTACTTTCTATGTTGGCATGTTCTGGTATCTAAACAAATTTAAAAGTAATATTTTTATAAGCCGATGAACTTATTATCTTTTTAATTTTTAACTAATCTAGTAACTCGTTACACAGCTTTCAAATCTTTCCAATGCACATTTGGAGTCTACGAATATGAAATTTTTTTTTAATATCAACATTCCTTCATATATTGCAATTATTTCTGCATCACATATTTTTGTGATATCACCTAATCAGACTGAAAATGCATAATCTATTTCACGTATACTAATCCCTATCCCCACATTAATATTTTTATTATGCATTATTGAAAATATAAAATTGTATTCTTCCTAATACTGCTCTGAATTAGTGTATAGTATTTAAAACAAATCAAACACTACAGCGCCTTCTAGGAAATCTAAAGGACAAATTTGAGAATTCGGAAAAGTCTGGAATTTACGAAATTAAATTAACCCAGATATGCCTAATTTTTTTTTTGTTTTTTTTTTCAACATAACTGCTTTAAAGTTAAAAATTTACCTTCCTTAAGTCAAGAAAAACACATTTCGTTTATTTTTTAGTATTTACAATGTTTTTTAAGGTGTCCTTAAAAAAGGACAATCGTTATATAGGTAGTAGTGTTATATAAGAAACCTAAATACTAGTTCTAAAGTAACTGATTAGCAAACTAATTTTCAGACCTATGATAGCTCACAAAACACTCCAT
>WOGP01006768.1:0-12170 GCA_015342065.1 Leptinotarsa undecemlineata | reverse complement strand
ACATTGGTTTAGGAGAAAATTCAAGGAAGCCGCATACATGTTGTCCAACAACGTATTCAGCCAAGCTAGCGTAGAGATACGCAACGTATGGAAACCCGTCATCAAGCGAAAAATGGCCAACTCCCGCCAAACGGTTATCTCCCACTAAACCAGTGAAGCGGAAAATGGAAAGCGGGGATAGTGAAATCCCCGATCGAATCGAAACGTCATCAACTAACGTGGCTTGGAATCTCTTAGCTTTGTGTCTCAGGGATTTCAAATCATTTTTATATATTAGACAATGGAAGTCCGAACTAGTGAAATTCATCCGTTTCCCACTTAAACTCTTGACTCTGGCTTGATTGAAACTGAGTTTTCTCCCCTTCTTTCGGAAAACTAATTTCAGGCTTCACATCTTTTTCAGAAAAATGAACATCTCTGCTTGTGGATACCTGTCTGGTTTCTGGATCATACAACCTGTAGCCCTTCGTAGTTTCCGAAAAACCAACTAGGATTAGTTTTCTTATCCCGTTTCGGTCTTTTCTCTTTGGATATATGCGTCATGGCTGGACTTCCAAAAATTCTGATATGACCCAAATCAGGCTTTTCACCGTGAAACATTTCATATGGAGTTTTTTGCAACCTGCTTACCACAGATCTGTTTCGTAGATAACAGGCTGTATAAACCGCTTCTGCCCAAAAAATTTTCTCCAAGCCAGTTTCATAAAGTAGACATCTGGCTTTTTCAACCAACGTTCTGTTGAGTCTTTCAGAAAGCCCATTCTGCTGTGGAGTGTAGGTGTTTGTAGTCGATGAATAATGACTTTCTTTTTCAGGTACAGCTGGAACTCAGCATTCACATATTCCTTGCCATTATCGGACGAAAAACTTTGATCTTCCTATTGAGCTGATTTTCCACCATGCATTTGAATTCCTTGAATTTTTTAAAGGTTTCATCCTCAGACTTCAAAAAATAAACAAAGACAATCTGCTAAAGTCATCCTGCATCGTTAGAAAGTATTTAGACCCACCACCACAACGAGCCACTCTGAATAACGTTTGAAACAATGATTTGCAGGAAAAATAAAAAAAACAGGTCAACAATTATACAGGAGGCCACTTTTTGAAATATTCGTTCTAGAGACATGGAAGCAATAAATCAGAAAAAGAGATTTTTTATTAATTCTTGAATCAAAATCTGATGATTGGACAATGAGAAGAAAAAAATTTTCTATAGTAATTGTTCAAAATCAAAAATGTTTTCACCAACTTCCATACAATGGTAAAAACAAGTTTCCATTGCCGCCCTCACATCGAGTTACTTCTCTCATGATATTCTCTCTCAAATCTTCTAATGTTGTTGATTCTATCTCATACACTTTGGACTTCAAATTACCCCATAGAAAGAAATCTATAGGAGTGAGATCCGGAGACCTACTCTGCCAATCCAGCGACTAGGAAAATGATCATCCAAAAATTGTCGCACTGGAGCTGCAATGAGGAGTTGTACCATCCTGCTGAAAAACTATTTCGTTTTCGAATAAATTTATATCCTCCTCAATTGCCCTATTGATGCACGGTATTATTCTATTCTCCAACATATCCAAATATTTATCATCGATAAAAATAGGTCCTATGATGTGGTCACCTAAAATTTCTGCTCAAACATTCAGTTTTTGAGGTCGTTCGGTATGAACTTGACGGTATAAATGAGGGTTTATATCACTTCAATATCGACAATTTTGCCGATTCGCCTCTCCATTCAAACTAAACGTACATTTATCTGACAGACAAATTTTATACAAGAAACTCTGATGCAAGTTGATCCGTTCAGTGAGACTTTCACAAAACTTGATACGTCTGTCGAAATCATCTTCGTTCTATTCATAAACTAGTCTAAAACTGCAGTACAAATAGCTTCATCGTTGACAACTTCTGAACGGTTGAGCTTTTTATTGTTAACAGATCCAGTTTCCATAAATTTGTTCAATAATTCCGAGACGTATTTGTGTTGTGCATTTCTTTCTGGATGATTATTGAACATACGGGTAGCAGCTGTAGCACTATTTCCATTCTGGTAGTACAAACTCACTATTTCAATCCGTTCTCGAAGCATATAAACCATTGCTTGTCAAGAATTCACAAAAACAGAAACACCAATTGTAACTTGGTAGGTAATCGTTATTGTAGAATGATACAAGAGAATATCGAATTCAAACCTAACTAGGCAAAATAAGACTTTTTTGAAGTATACTTCACAAAAAATCTATGAAACCAAGGTAACAGATCGTACAGAAGTTCATTCAGGTTGGATCGTTTTCAACTCAAATAATTTTTAGCTTCCAAAGTATGAGCTTCAGACCATGATGTATTTATTCTTCTTTGTTGAAATCTATTCATCATGGAACATCTGAGAATGCAAAACAATTGATTCATGCCCTGGGGGTGCGATAGGGGAAGTAACATCAAACGTGAACATGTCAAAATGTGTCCCCCTGTATACTATGGTTGACGTGTTTTTATTTTTCCTGCAAATTCAGGTTGGCTCGTTTTAAATGGAATGCACTGTATATGACTCTTTGAACTGCAAACAAAATACAGTAGCAATATATCTTGATTAAAGCAGAATGTTTGATATGGTAAATCACATTATCTTGGTAAAAAAGCTACAAGGATCAGGGATATGAGGGGTAGCTAATGAATTAATACTAGAATTTTTCTTGAAGGATCAGAAATATATTTTTGCGATGAACAATATCAAATCGACAGAAAACATAATAAACTTGGAAGTCCCCAAGTTTAGCTCCAATCCTCTTCATTATTTTCATCAATGGTATGGTTTCTGCATGCCCGAAAAGTAATTTTATATTCTGGTGATGCAAGCGTTCTTATTTCCGAAATAAATCTATATGAAGCTATTCTGAAAGCCCACATCTATGTTTTTTTATAAACTACACCTCACGATTTGATCTCCACAAACTTTATTTGAAAAAATATATCACGACATGTTTCGCTAACACACTAGCTTCTTCAATAGTGATTTGAATATGGTATTCAAATCACTGTCGAAGAAGTTACTGTGTTAGCGAAACATGTCGTGATATATTTCTCAAATAAAGTTTGTGGAGATCAAATCGTAAGGTGTAGTTTATGAAATTACTATGGATCTTCATCACGTAACGGCCGAATCAATCAGAAAAAAACAACATCAATGATTGATCCTCACTCTTTAGGATCAATGGTAGAAGTATTGGTCAGATTGATGTTACACGGTTCTTGAAAGTTACAATAGAAAACAAAATAATATGAGAGCATCATCAGAACTAGTGAGTGAACTGAGTTAAAGTAAGCTTTGTTATTAGATAGCAGAAGGACATAGTAACAGTTGAAAACTTGTAACTAACTTACTATGGGTTAGTACATCGATTTTGATCTATGGTTAGCTCAAGTCACATTAACCAGGTCAGCTTGTAGATCATTGCTTTCACTCACAGTTCATTCTTTGTAATATATTGAATCACCATGAAAATTAATTAAAATAAATATTATCAAGAAGTTGTTCTCTGCATTACAATTAATTTACTGCAATTCTTAATAATACTGTAGATGTCTCAAATATAAATGCAAAAAAATACCCAGCACAAAAAAAAATTATTTAATGCAGGAGTTTTTTTAACAAACCCCGTTTAAAATATTGATTTTAAAACGTGCTGTATTACTCTCAGAAAACTGACAAGTATTTGTATGTGTGCTTTTAGTACGTTATGTATGGGTGTATGTTGAATAGTCAACAAATTATGAAATCTGTATTCCATTGGGTAATAACTTCAGAGATTCTTATTCTATTCTTCATGCCAATATTGTGCATACTATATTGAACTATTGTGTATTTTAATGATATTTGGTTGATATTTTATCGTACACCTTTGGTATAAACATTTTAATAATTGTGATTTTCTATTGAAAGAATAACATAACTTACCATAATGTAAATAACGATGAACTTTTTCCAGGTCTCAACGTCAGAGCGTTTCTCAGAGATCCAGCTAAACTGCCCGACCATTTGAGAAACAGCGTCGAAGTAGTCAAAGGCAACGTTTTGGAGTATAAAGATGTACTGAATGCAATAAAAAATGTTACAGCCGTTGTCGTCGTCCTGGGTACAAACAATGACCTTAAAGCCACCACCGATCTGAGTGAAGGGATGAAAAATATTGTCAGAGCCATGAAAGAGCTGAACGTAGAAATAGTTTCTGTTTGTTTGTCAGCTTTCCTGTTTCGGGAACCAGAAAAGGTTCCTCCGATGTTCAAGGAACTGAACGCAGATCATCAGAGGATGTACGATGTTCTGAAGGAGTCAGGACTGAAGTATATTGCCTGTTTTCCACCTCACATAGCAGGTATGACTTGAATCAGAAAAGGTGTAGAATTAGTCTAAGTGCGACATGACTCAGTACACGAAAAATGTTACCTAAAAGAAAATGATCGATTGTTGCCAGCAAAGCCTGATCATCAGAAAGCAAGTCAGTTTGGAAAAAACTCCTACAAATAAAACACAAAACATTGAGATTATTAACACTAAACATGGAGAGTATCTAAGCATATAACTAAAATTAAACTGATTATGAAAATCTGGAGGTCAAATGGTATGAAATTAAAACTAAATCAATTATAGGAATTCTTGAATTGAGTAAGGACACAGATCTATCAAGACTTTTTTTAGTTGTCTTTTGAATGAATAAGTAGGCAGACTTCTTAGATTGTATGGAAGGAAGTTGTACAGGTACAAAACAAAAATATTTGTTACTCTTTTGGATAATTCCAGGTTTTTGAAGGGCACATAAAAGTTTTTTTTTTCTTGTATTGTGAGTATGAGTGTCACTGTTCCTTAAAAAGGTATTTTGGTTGCTATGTATGTATGTATGTCATTAACTCAAGAATGAATATGCCAGTAACTGTTAATATTTGTATTCTTTGAAAAAAAATTGACATGAGTGATCAGGTGAACAGCCTACGAGACATATTAAGATGCACTTCTGAGACACAAAAACACTATGTGCCGCTGGGGTATTTTCCCAGACAATAATTCCATAGGAAATTCTGGAGTGGATTTCTGCATGGTATTATCTAAGGAGATGGTTCACACTAAGAGCACTCTTTAAGTTTCTTAATTGGAAGCACTTGACTTTAAATTTTTACTTAATTCAGTGCAGTGAGATCTAAAAGACAGAGTGGAATCGAAGAAAACTCCAGGAATTTAATATATGTTACTATATTAATTATACTGTTATTTGAATTGGTATTCAGAATCAGTACCTTTTTTAAATTTTGATGGGTATGAAATGCTGTGTAATTAGTTTCACTTGAATTCAGTATCAAGGATCTGTCAAAGGACCAAGCATATAACTGGTTGACTGAATTTGTAATTTTCATTTGTAGTGATTCATTATCTTTAGCTTTTAATAGTAGAGGAGTCGTCTGCATATAATGTGGTAGAGGTATCTGATAAGGTCATGGGCATATCATTAATATATAAGAAAAACAACGCAGGCCCCTTTATGGATCATTGTGGAACTCCTAGTGCATTAATAACCATTGATGAGAACACGGACACCCCTAATTCAGATATTTTAACTATTTGAGATATGTTTTTTAAGTACGAGTCAAACCAATCATAGGTAATACCTCTGATTCCATACCTATACAAGTTTAGTAACTTACTGTGGTGAATGCAGTCAAAAGCACAGCTGAAATCGCAAAAGATTCCAATAGGACTCTCACCACCCTCAATGGCTTCAATAATCTCCTCATGGAAATATATTATCGCTGTCACTATAGAGTGTTTTGAGTGAAAATCATGTTGATTTTCATCAATTATTTGGTACTTATTTAAAAAGTTTGTTAACTGTTCAGTCATAGCATACTCGATTATTTTTGATATTATAGAGGGCACTGATAGTGGTCTGTAGTTTTTGATATTTTCATGGCTTCCTTTCTTCAATATCAACTGATTTTCTTTTGATTTTTATATTGTACATATTTCAGAGCATGTCTGACAATTCACTTGATCTATCAAGAGAAACCTGACATCAAAAAGTCAGGAGTCAACCTGAAAGATATCAATTTTTCATCGGCATCAAAATCTATAGATTTTATAGTTTTTAAATTTTTTTATATTTGTCGCTATTGTAATTCATAGAAATTCAAAACCACAGGATAATAATATAAAACCAGAGTCAAAACCAGCCATGTTTGGAACAACAACTCGGGCACTGTGACCGTTATTGCATCGCCTACAATAATGTATACCGCAGTAGTAGGCGAAACGTCAGTCATGAAAACCTGCAAACCACGGCCAGAAAAACAGGAAAATAGCTTTGACACAGTTAATAAACAATTTTCTAATATATCGACGGTGGGATATGGGATTCCTCAGGGTTCGATACTAGGTCTGTCTCCGTTCTTGATCTACAATAATGACGAGGATTGCCAAGCACTGAGGTTGTCCTCTTCGCTGATGATACAGCATTGATTGAAAAAATGTTTTCATAATTAAATTGGAGTAGAACATTAGAGAGGCATAATTGAAGGTTGATGACGGGTTCAACTGAAACAGGCTCTGTTAAAAAAAACTCTAAAAACTGACTATATTGTTCTTTCTCTTGGAATTTATGACATGGAAGTGAAGTCAAATAGGAAACTTTTTGAAGTAATGCTTGACTTATCTCTCACTGTAGTCTCTTGTGGACTACTTACCAAACAAACTATGCAGGACAACCTATCTTTCAAAAAGATTGAACAGAAGTGTTAGTATTGAAGTATTATTATAGGCTTACTATGCACTATTCCCGTCATTAGTACAGCATGCATTTCTTTGGTAGTGTCAATTGGTACTTAACGTAAGAATTTTTGATATATAACGAGCTATTTTTTTAATTTCAAAATAACTGCATCAACCGCAGAACTGAAACCACTGGGAAGTCTTGCCTCTTGTCTTTCATATTCAAAAACTGGGCACTCCACGGTCAGTCTTGTGTGTCCGATTCTAAGACGAGTAAGAATGACTTGATATCTTCTTCAGGTCGAATGGTAGTTCTGGGAGCGCATGTCGGGATTTATCCCTCGTAATTTATTTGTTTTCATGAACATCCATCTTTCTTTCTAAGTGTTTGTTGGTCGTTTCCTTATTGTATTAAAATAATGTGTGTGGTGAATTTTTTCAGAGTTACGGAAGGAGTAACAGTAATATTGCGAGCGGCTGCATCGGCTTTCTCGTTGCCTCTATTTCCAATATGAAAAGGTATTCAGACTGGTTTAATACATTCTTGATTCTGCATTAGCTTGGTTAACCCTTCCTTAATACGAACAAGCAGTGCATTGCTTGGGTATAACTGTCTGATTCCGTGGATTGCACTGAGAGAATTTGTGAAAATAACAGTGTTACCTTCTAGTCTTTCACAGTGTGCTACGGCTTGGACAGTGGCGTACAATTCACCTACATAGATTGACGGCAGACGATAAGCAAGCTCCGTATCATTTGTGATGACGGCTGCTCCCACATACTCAGAAGATTTCGAGGCATCTGTGTATAAGTGATTGTATTCCTTTTAGTTGGAGATTAATTCAGAGAAAGCTTTCTGAATAAAAATTGGTGGGTTATCATTTTTCCTGTGAGCGGAGAGTTGGGTGTTACAGGATGGGATCATTATGGTCTTTATCGTGGTGAAGAGCAGAAACCAGATTACATGACTACAGGATTATTAAGAATTTTTTACATTTTTGCATATAGAGGTAATCTGTTTAAAATCTATTTAAAATCTGTTTTTCTGTTAACCAGCTGTTGCAGCCCTACGAACGACAACCCTCAGAATTCGATACTTGTGCGAGCTAAGGATTAACGAGGTCTTACCTCTTAACGTGTGATTCTTAACACGGGTAATGCAACTTCATAACGTTGATCAAATAGATGGGGGAATCTATTATTGAAGGTATAGTGATAGGCGGGGTTGTTTATATATTAGCGGATATTCTTGCAGCATAAGTCATGGTCATGTATTCACTGCGAAGATCAAGAGGCTGTTCTCCTGTTTCAATAAGTAAAATTTCCACTGTACCACTACAAAATGTTCTAAAGGCTATCCTTCCTGATGGCGGCATGTTGAGTAACATCAAGCAATTTAAGAGCTGACTTCTTTGCAGTAGAGTAGGCGATACACCCATAGTCTAATTTGGGCCTTATTAGGACCAAGGGTATTGCAAGGTATTGCAGTTTACTCCGCAGGTGTGATTGGATAAAACCTTCATCAGATTCATACCATTCTGACAAAATTTCTTAATTTTACGAATATGGGTTATCCCATTTAGTTTGAGGTCAATGCCAAGAAATTTAGTTTCCTCAACGAATTCATTACGTGTAAAGTTTGGGAAAGTAGTTGGAAAATAGGAGGCATTTGGTCTTCGTTGATGAAAAATTGGAATCCTGTATTGAGGGACCATAATTGAAGACTCGAAATCGCCTCCCAAAGAAGTGTCTCCAATGTGTTTATATTTCTGACAAATAGGACTAGGTCGTTCTCATATAACAATGCTATGCCATTAGCTCTCACAGAAAAGAATCTGTTTTTCAAGAAATTTTCTATAAAAGCAGGTGAGTTTCTTTGGATATTCCACTTTTTCATCTATTCCAATATGTTGCGATTTCAAACTATTGAATGCTCGTCGAATAAAAAGGCTATACCCTTGTATTAGTTTGTGAAAGACTCGTGGATGGTTGACTGTAGGATAACCAGATTGTCTGTTGTTTAGCGGTTCTTGCAAAATCCACTTTGTTGGGGAATTATTAGGTTATTCCGCTCTAGGAAAAAATGTAGTCTGGCGTTCAGAATTATCTGTAACACCTTACACATGGTGGAGATAAGGTAAATAGGTCTATATGAATTGGGATCAGATGGAGATTCATTCTGTTTCAAAAGTGGTAGCACAATAGAGTTAGACCCAGGTGTGGGAAATTGTCGGTTACATTATAATGTATTGTAAATCCCTAGAAGATGTTTGCCAGATTGTCGGAGTTTCGTAAGAAATATATGAAGAATGTCATTAGGGCCCGGAGTATGGCCTTTCACTTTAGACAACATCTCTTCGAGTTTGTACATGGTTATATCGTAATTAAGTGAATTACGATATAATGAATATACTTTTGTTAATATACCCATAACGGAAAATACATATGGATCAGATGATCTCTACATGTGGATCAGATGATCTATATGTATTTTCCAAAAAAATGGCAGTTTAATTGGAAACTAGAGGAAAGGAAGGTGATTCTTCGTCAAAAAAAAATTTGTTGGAAAAAGAAGTGCAACTGTAGGGTTTGATGTGGATTTCTTCAGTTTTTTATGAATTTGCGACGGCTAGACAAATTCGGGCTGAGCGGGTGGATTGGAGTCGGTTTTCGAGATCCTCGAGATCCTCCGATATTGAACATTTTTGTGCTATGGTGGTGGTTTGTGTTGGTATTGCAATAGGTTCATTTTTCCTTTGGCCTTTGGTACTAGCAGTAGCAGGGGTCTTATTAGCTGTACAGTACATACCAATATTTTTACATTTGAAGTAGGTTAACTTGTCTTCGGAAAGAAAGATACGGAATGGAGTGTTTTCAAACGGAATGACAATTGATTCTGGGAAGGTGGAGGTGTCGGATTGAATGTAGAGTTGCCTACAGAAACTTAATAGATGGCGGAACCCTGGTTGTGAAATTCTGATTCTGAGAAAGGTAGTAGGGGACACAATCAATCAATCGAGTTGCGGAGGTTATTACCTTCCGTGCTTTCAGTAGTTGTTAGATCACCTCTATTTCACCACCTTGTTGAAGGAAAGTATCTACAACTGTAAGACTGAAGTGGTATGTACAAACTCTGTTATTGGAGATTCTAGAAGAGAAAATCATATTTTTAGGCTGAACTTTGGGTCCAATGGCAATGATGTAATCCTGAATTTTAACTCCTTCAATAGAATTGAAGAGTATGGCTTGCTCTCTGGATGGAAATTTGAAGTTTTGGACTGCACTCTGTATGTTAATGGTACTCATTGTAGTGTCAGGGATATTTGCTGGAAATATTCAGCATACCTATTTTGAGTAAACAACTTTTTACTTTACTAAGGAAAAAGTCTCACCGATAAAAATTGTAGTTGAGAACTTGCTACACCTTTTATTAGTTTTTATCACTTGTGGAATCGATAAGCTGACAATACAACCACAACGCCTTTTATAATGTCTGCAGTAGTAGAAGAAACGTCAGTCATAAAACCCTACAGACCACGGCCAAAAAATACGGAAAATAGATTTGACACATTTTTACGCTTCTCATCCAATTTTCTCAGAATCTCTTCTACTTTAGCCTTCGATATTTTCCACATATGTTGGTCAATAAATAAATAGTGTACATTGAAGTTATCAGAAGTTTTCTTTGAAATGTAAATTTTCCAATATTTTCCGCAACCTTCAACTTGCCTTCTGATTCTTTTTTAATGTTTTTGAAAAATCTTGCATACCAATGATGATTTTAAACTTTACATATCGACAATTTTTTTGGTTGGGATAAAACACATTTAATTGTACGCACGAACAACTTTTACTTTTCTGGCAGGAATCGAACATTTCCCAGGTAAAATTTTTCACGTTTTGGGGAATATCGCACCTCATGTAGCCAGCACTTCGTCTAAATATGATGCAGTAACCAATTTTAATTACATTTTCAGGAGAGATCAGAATATCCTATAATTGAGAAAATACTTTTTCTTATCAGAACATAGTTTAAGAGTTGTACTCACCTCATTTTTGAAAATAATACTTTTACACATTCTAGCAGTTCGTATGAATATAAATAATGAAACCAAATTGAAAATACACTAACCTAAATTATATAGAATCCATGATGCAATTCCAACTGTATGATGTAAGAGTTGAGCATAAGTGGTAGATGCCGAGTTAATTCAGAAAAAGTGCATGAAAAATCGAATTTTAAAAGCTTACATTTCGATTCTGCATCCGAAGTAAAAGCATGCTACTTTCCTACTACTGGTTCCTTGATCTCACAAATTATAAGTTTGGGCCACAACTCCAAGCTCTTGTGAAGATGGGATGCTTATGCAGACTTGTGTCAGCATTTTATGAAGTGCTGAACAAACAAAAAGGTAAATTTCATATATTTAACGTATTTGGTTAAGTTATTTCAATTTTTGGAATGTAAGCGATTAAGTGGATCAAGTGACAGTCAAAATAATAATGAAGATACAGATATACAATAATATATAAGAAGTCTATGAGGGCTTGAAGTAAATGTAAATAGTTTTTGGCAAGGTCCTGCAGTCATGTTAGTCTGTCTAGGTTGATTCTCTTTTGAACTCGAATGAGGTGGTTTTCAGAATGGATCTGAATGGTATCTATTTCGGGTAACTGCAAGGGTTTTGCTTGAGTGGAAGTGGCATAGTTTTTTTTTGAGGACAAAACACAAGCACTACAGGAGAATCCTTAAGGCGCTCTCAGAGCGGTGCCTGTGGGAAAGTAACTATTTACATTGGATTGCTGGAGATTAAATCCATTTGGAAAAACGTTCACAGGTAATTTACTCCACATAAACACAGTTATCCATATGATAGAGTTCTTAAACAGTGTACTGGTGTACAAAACGTATTTCTAATATATTTCGCCGCCTATAAGTAAAGTTACATGTGATGTGAATCAGCTGTGACTGAATAATTTCTTTATATCCAGGTTCCTTACAATTTTTCTCGATTCTAATTTATTAAATAAGGACAACAATAAAGTAAGCCTTGTTCACTGGTTCGATAATATGGCACTAGTTGGTATTTTCGTTTGACAAATTCAGTAAACAGTTTTTGGAGATTTCATTATTTCCAATATGGATACTGTAATGAATCTGAAGCCGGCCCTGACCGTTATTTCAAATGCCGCGTAGGAGTGCGATCGACGAGCCCACAGCGAAAAGAATGGATTCGTACCGAAACCGGTAGATGTCTCCAGAATGTTCGTCAGGACTGTATAAGAGCGGATTCTCGCTCAGAGAGGAAGTCTCTCTCTCCGACGCTCTACTCGCTATACACCAGCGACCTACCAAGGTCCGAGCGTGTGAAGGTGTCCTTGTACGCCGATGACACGGCTCTCCTCTCGT
>WOGP01006767.1:547-12171 GCA_015342065.1 Leptinotarsa undecemlineata | reverse complement strand
ATTTTGTTATTACTTGTTACAAAATTATTATATGGCCCGCGACAACATCAAAGGTTTTAGTTTTGGCCCTTGAGGCATTGCAAGTTGGACACCCCTGTTTTATATGGTCCGAACGCCTCAATGCATGTACTCCAGGTTCTTTAGGTGAATTTGCCTGAATTTGGGTTACATCAGGTATTATTCTTTGTGTTGGATATTCTCTAAGTTTACTTATTTTAGGAGTGTGTATTGATTTGTTTAATATATTGTATGTTAGGTCTTGTTGTGTTTTGATTCGTACTTGTTCCTAAATAAGTGATTTATGACTGTTAAATTTATGAATGTTTAAGTTTTCCCAAAAGTCCGTAGGGTTTTCTTCATTCACTTGTTTTATGAGTTTCATGTTCAATGGTGGGGGGAAATAATGTTTGTTGTGTATGGCGTGTGTTGTGAGGTTTGCTTTATAAACTATTGGGTTAATGCATGTCTTTTTATGCTTATCGTACCTCGTACCGGAAAAACATGTATGACATGTGTGTTATGTTGACAAAAAAGTATTGAGAAAAAAATCAGAAAAGGTTTCGTATTACTCAAAAAATATGAGGTGAATGAGATGAAGAAGATGGCATCATGGGCAGATTAATGGAAGGAGAAGGTACATTTTAGGAAACATATCAAGACCTCACAATACCCCAGAATCCGGTATAAAAGAAAAATCAAACTTGAAATGAAATATGGTAAAATGAAAAAAACGTACCATAGACAAAGGGAAATGAGCATAACAATGTATGGAGAAAACTGAAAGAGAGAGAAACGCCAATACACTGAGAAGAGATGAATGTTAAAGTATGAAAACTCGAAACGACATACATTCAAGTATAAGAAAACATAAAACTGCCGAATAGTTATGAAATAATGACCAACAATTAAAATGAACATCAAGCCTACGCTGATCTGTGATTCAATAAGGAATTGTCAGTCATTAAATAGATGCATATATTGTGACGCTCAAAAATATATTATGATCAACAGTCGACCATTTGATAAAGAGCGTGTTGTATTAAACGTAATTCAAGGACTGTGTTCATTGATATAATCCTTCTATATCAATTGAACTATGTTTAATATACCTTGTGCCTTGTACCAATAACTCGGAGCATCGGTTGAATACTGAAGACAAAATACATAAAATACATCATCCTGTGTTATTTTTCTTTATATTATTAACCTTTTGTTATGTGTACCACACTTCAAGCAAAAATTGTCTTTTCAGTACTCAATAACTTTTTTGTGTCGTTCTTTTCGGATGTTTTCAATATACTTTTCAATGCAACTGTTGGGGTGCTTTTCATTGCTCCTGTTATTTCCAAAAATGCCAATTTATTCCCAAGGGCTTATTGAGTGTACTCCCCATATTTTCCAGGACACTAATTCCAACAATCTTGTACTAGTTCGACAAGTACCTTGCTGGATGAGGCAACCATAAATTGTTTGCCTCCTGTGATCCAGGACTCCACAGTAGCAAAAATTATGACAAACTGTCTTTGTCCAGTTGTTGTTTTGTTTGCAGCTAAAGTTTCTGTTTTACGGTCCCTTTTTGTTCAGCTGCCCTCTTAATGAACAGTGTCCTATTTATAAAGGTGTACCCGTTTGTATTATCGGATATATTTCCATAGTACTCTATATGATTCTTATAGATCAACTTTCCAATCGACCTGGTTCAGTACAGCTGGCTCAGAGCCAATATATGGGGTTGATGATCCGTTTGTGGCACATCCATCACTTTTGCGTTGCCTCTGATATCTGAGCATCCTGGCACACAGTATATAGTCAATCTATATCCATTCGTTAGATTTTCTCAGTTATTCACGGAATTCGCAGTCCAGTTTCCAAGTCACTTCTAGGTTCATCAGTGCCCGAAGTGCAGCATGACTATCTGTGAAAATACTGATTCGCTCATTCCGTTGAGGTCTCAAATTAATATTTCTTGTGCATTACCAGATTGCACGCACTTCAGCCCTAAAAACTGATGTCTGTTGACAGAGCAGGTGAAAGAAAAGATTTCTCCCCACACAGTAAGTTCCAACCCCCCTCCCATGTTCAGTTTATTCGTCTGTATACCACGTGTTTCTGCTGAGAATGTTCTCGAAGTTTCTGTTGAACATCTCCGAAGGTAGCCTGTAGGGGTTTTCGTCACTAATACCTAACAAACGAAAATTTTCTCAAATAATAACAAATTATTTCAGTGTGAAATAATTGCAAAATCCAGATCGACTACTCGAGAACCGAGTGGACGAACACACGAGAACCGTGTGTGCGGGGCTTAATGCAAGGATAGGATTTCCGGTTTCGACACGTGAGAAGAAAGCTGGAGAAGAAAGGATAGTTTGTTTTGGTGTGAGTAGTTAAACTGTTAACATGGCATTCCGGTGAAAAGTGGAGCCTGTTCACTTCGAGATTAGTTCTTCGGAGCCACATAGTACTTTCCTATTTTTCGTGTTCGTCATTGTGTTTTGTGTTAATGAATTTTATCGTTGAATACGTCTAAATAATAATTCACCTATCACCCGACCTCAACATGGAGATAACAGCAATCGTAAAAAAAGCTCGTGAATTTCTTTGTTCATCTGTTCATAGTTACTCACCAATGTTTCAGTCATTTTGAACGCGCACTTGTTTCGTAATAGTCGTTTGAGTGAGTTGATGTGAGTGGTTTTCATGAGCTGTCATTAAATATTTGTTTTTGAAAGATAATACGCTGCGCAAATCAAAGTTGAGTTGATTTCTGTATATGGAGACTCTGCACCATCATTTACCACATTGAAATTTTGGGTGGCTGAATTTGAACGTTGCCGTAAGAGCTTGGGAGATGAAGAACGTTCGGGACGTCCAAAAATTGCAACTATCGATGAAAACATCGCCGAAGTTCAGCAAAGAGTGCTAGATGACCACTGAATTAAAATAAGAGAGATAGCAGATGATATGAACATGTTAAAAGAAAGTGTTTGTCACATATATACAAGTCAACATTCAGACATGAGAAATAAAAATATAGTCAAAATAGTGGACTGCAAAGGAGAAACCGGCTTCGAAAAGAAACAAAAAATAAATTCACGAATTAGGTTTGAATTGCTTGACCATCCGCCTCACTCACCAGATTTAGCGACTTCTTTTAGTTTCCTCATCTAGAAATTGCGCTCAGAGGACAGGGATTTTCGTCAAATGAAAAAGCAATCACCTTCGTGAACAATTATTTTGCAGAGAAGAACGACGAGTATTATTTGAACGGGGCGTCCAAAAATTGCAACTAGCGATGAAAACATCGACGAATTTCACCAAATGGTGCTAGATAACTACAGAATTGAAATGAGGGGGATAGTAGAGGTCATGAATATGTCAAAAAAGCGTGTTTGTCACATATTAAATCAACATTCAGACATGAGAAAGTTGTCTGCGCGTTGGATGCCGCGTTTTATCACGTTAGACCAGAAACGTGTTCAAATGAACATTTCCAACGGTACGTTGGCGCAGTTAGGACGCAATGAGTCCGAGTTTTGGTGTCGGATTATTACTGTAGATCAAACTGGTATACACCACTACATCCTCAACACGAAAATACAGTCCAAACATTGGACTGCAAACGAGAAACTGGCTTTAGAAAAAACAAAAACTGAATTCACGAATTAGGTTCGAACTGCTTGACCATCCGCCTCACTCACCAGATCTAGCGCCAAGCGACTTCTTTTGGTTCCCTCATCTGAAAATTGCCCTCGGAGGATAGAGATTTTCGTCAAACGAAGAAGCAATCACCTTAGTGAACAATGGGCTCATTCAGGCTAATTTAGTTTTTTATTGAAGATTATATATCATAAAAGTAAATCATCTCCCAAGTATCCCACAAAATTTTCCGGTTTATATGTCAATTAACAACTGAGCAAGAGCAATTGAAAATGTGAGATCGCCGGCGGTACATCTTGACGTCACACCAGGCAAACGAGCTTCGAGGGGTGGCAACCGGGCCTATAGTTGGAGATTATGAATCGCTGCTATCGTCAATTCAATTTAATTTTTTTAAAGTAATGTATATATCAATTCTGGTTAACTGGCATTTTTGAGACAAAAGTTCTATAATAAAAAGAGTACCTTGGGATTCCAAGACATAATTTCAGATTTTTCTCTGTGAAGTAAATAGATCTTTGCTCAATATTGTTTTTCGAATTCCAGTTTTCAACTAATATTCCAAAGTAGAATCTGATTATGTATCAACAGAAGTCATGTCTGATGTACTCAAACTCTCACTGTCCTCGGGGGAACTTAGTAGTAATTTTTTCCAATACTTTTTGTATTTTCTATTTCTTTAGAATGATTTCTTTTTCGGTGGCATATAATATTTACGGTCTGTTCAGATTTTGATCTCCGAAAAACTTGTTTATTAACTTGAATTCCAACATCGAAAGTTTTTTCCGGTGTACCTGCTTCATCACACATGATTTGGTTTTCAGCGATAATTTCATAAGTATTCAACAAAATTTGTTTTTCCTTGTTTTGAACAAACGGTGGAGCTTTAGATATATGGGCCGTCGGTTTATCAATCTGGCAATCAAATATATGCCGAATTACGCCTGGTTTCACTATAATTTTTCCCACTTTCATAGTTTTGATATACATGTAATTTTCTGAGTCGGTTTCAACCTAAAATTCAAAGTAGTGCTCAAAGTAAAATATAATTTTTTTTATTAATCATTATCATTCATACTTACATTAAAATGCTCTTCGCAACAAAAATGCGTCCCCTTGGCAGATACAAAGTCAGCCCTCCGCATAACGTGCTGCCATAACTTTCGTAACAGTAAAATACAAATTTTGTCTGGTGGAGTTACCGAAGAATTCTTGCATTTAGGAACGATGCAATACTTGTAACGTCCTTTTTTATCATTATTCATATTCACTCAGTTGACACACTGCAGTAAACAACACACAACTTGTTTTCTAAGGCTTCAGCATCCTAATTTCGCTTATCCGCCAGCACTCCCTTGTCTCCGAGTCGACTGATGTGACGTCAAGCTTGACAACGCCCGTTTCGGTGAATGCCACATTCAATAATTAATTTGCGGGGGAAGATAAAGAGTGAAAATTCATATTTTTTGCAGATGCACTATTTGAAACATAAACTTTCAAATTATATAAAAAAAAATTGTTAAATGAGCCCATTATTTTGTCAAGAAAAACGACGAGTATTATTTGGACAATTGACAGAGATGGCAGCATCGCTGAAAGGAATGTGTAGAGTTTAAACGTGACTATGTTCAAAAATAAAAAAAAATCTTAAAAAAAATGTCTTGTATCTTTGTTAAGCCGGAAACTTTTCAGATCACCCTCGTATTTCGGTATCATGTCGTCCGAAAACATATGAGGTGTTTGTTCCTTCCCATAATCTGATTTTTTTTGTCTGATCACTTGTGGCCGGGTGAGCTTTATAGTCTGAGTTACTTCCACTTGCTTTCGTCATTATCACAAGATGCAAATGAGGAAGATTCAAGTGTGTCTTCAATGCAGCTGTTGGAGTGCTTCTCATTGTTTCCGTTATTTCCAAAAACACAAGTCTTTGTAGCTTGTATATCAATAACAGCGGTAGTTTGTTTCATCTTTGGATGTAAGACCATTATGACACCTCAAAACTCTATGATCTGGATTCGTTTATTTTACAGAAGGTGGGGATGGAAATTACAAATAGTAGTGGAAGCGGGAGAAAACTAGGAAGTACTGACATGTCCACAAAAATAATTCTGATAATGTGATTTTGCAGACATTTTCGCAGTAAACTATAATATTTGTGCTTTCTTAGAATCCTTCCGGCCTGCATTATATCACAAATAATCAAAATGCACCTCACGTTCGACGCCTTCCACCCCCTGCGCTCCATCGGCGTACTGCCGCCTCCACTGCCATAGCCGGGCGCTCGAACTCGAACTAAAACTTAATTATAATTAATTAATGCGACTGCTACTAAGTCTATAGGCTATACGCTATGTAATTAGAAACCTTTATATAAAATGAATACTGTTAATTAACGAACTAAAAGACATTATACAGTGCTAGATTGCAGAAATAACTTAAGTACAAATAATATCATTATTGCCAAGTTTTAGCTAATTCACACCCAGACTTTGGAAATTACTGAAAGTCAGCCGGGACTGGTAACTACTGAGTTATACACTTCAAACTATCGTTTCAAATATGCCTAGTGGATGCTGTGCGAAATGCAAATATTGATTTACTAATCACTAAAAGGAGATATTTCAGAAATGTTGTACAGAGTGGTCCAAATTGGACACTTTCAAAAGGAAAATCCTATTTCCAAACTAAGTAGACGAAAACTTATGAGTGTTTCTGAGGAAAAGTTTCACGACAAACTTAATGGTGAAAACCGCATATCGATATCTATCATTGTTTCTCAGTTACAGCATGTGTATATGATGGAAAACTATTTTATTCACCCTGTCACCCTGTATATTCCTTCCTGCATATTTCAATAGAGCCTAAATTACTTTTCCAAAAATGTGCACACTTGTTGTTTTGCTAGATTGAAACGCACACTTTGATCAAGTAGGTTTTGGGAGATAAAACAGAATGCAAATATTTACTGATATCTGTCAAAATCAAAGGAATGATTTTTCTTATACATAGCCACAACAAAATCATCATTATATTGTGGAGCAGAGAAGTCAAGGGAAATTAGAATTTAGTATGTGGGCAGATGTAGATGTTTTCAGGTAGCGATTATCGGCCCGTTCATTTATGATGGCGTAATTCCTTCTTTTCTTCCCCTAATTTGTGGATGGCCATCGTAAATATTTCATTTTAACTGAAAGAGGTATATTTTTAGAGAAGTTGAATTGAATAAAACTGGTCGATACTTGATGAAAATCTACATTAAAACTCATTAATACAGTTTATTATATGATTTTCATTTTAAACGGTTTTACAAACAAAAACTTCTCTATGTTTTTTGTATAATTATATGTTTATATAAAAGTAGTTTTTTCAAAAGTATTCTTTTTTCAATTTTCATATGAAAGTAGATGTTTCTGAATGCAATGAGCTATTTCTGTGCAAATATTCAAACGTATTTTTGGATTTCAACGGTTTTATAATCAATATCATGTTCTGAGTAGTCAATGTTTATAACTTCCAGAGCCACATAGGGAGCATTATGGCCGTTCGGAATCTATCAGTCATGTAATGTCGCAGAATCATCCCAACTTCCAATTTATATGTTTCAAATAGTTCTGTACAACTTTAATGAGTAATATATATAGAAATACTGACAAATTTCCATTTATCCAAGCTGATGAAAATGAAATTGTAAAAAGTAAATCAGAAGTTGGTGAATGGAACACAGGAATTTGGAATTATTGTAATCAAAGAAATGGAAGTATTTTCCAGATACGTAGAGGAAAAGGACAATTCAGACAGCTCTGAAGCAGCAAAAATGTGCAGTGTATGTTGCCTTTACACAGCCTCGACAGCAAAAAATTGGATTTTGGTAGGTCATTTTCCGCTTCAATTGGTCACAGACAAATGATATCACCGAATGTTCATAATTAATAACACAGTGATCTATTGTGTCCTATCGGGAAATGTAACGTCGATGCATGTCGTCCTAGCAATTAAAGAACTCTAAATTATGCAACACCGTAAAATGCATCTGGTAAGTACCAAGAGAAATGACTAATTCATGGAGCTGCATATTTAATCGCCTTCTACTAGCACCGGTCTAAATTGTAAATTATACATGATTGGCAAGGATAACAGTGCCTGTAATTTGCAGCTGGACAAATAGCGTCTAATTCTAGGACTAATTAAATACACCAGACAGAATAATCAATATGTTGGAAAGGGAGTTGTTTAATTACTGAACCTACGGATATCTAACCAGAAACTATAATTGAAATATCGGTATTGGTCACTCAAACTCACAAACGGCTGAGAAACAAGCTATCTATATTCTTGAAAGAAATCTATTTTTCATTGCACCAAAGTAATTTTTTGTGGAGAAAACTCAGTTTATTATCGACATTTTTTGGGTATTTTCATCTTCCACTATCTGAAAAATATAAAAATATGAAAAAATGGAGAACTTTGTATATGTATAGAAAGGGCAAACTTTATAATTTACCCCGCTAAGTTACTGTGTAAAATCAAAGTATTTTTCATCAAGAAAAATGTTCAGTAACTCATCGTATTTAACAATTTTGCCTATCAAACAAATTGCTAGGAAATAATACATTACTTAATTCATTTTTTTTGAGGCCAAAATCTGCCTCCGTCTTCAGAAATAGACAAAAAATTCAAATACATATCCAGTTATCCCTTTACTGATTATTTATTTCTCAACTTCTTCAACAGATGTCAAATAAGTTACTGATTATCAGAACATTTTTCTTTGTGAAAAATACTTTGAATTTACGGAGTAACTTATCGGACTGAACTAAAAAGTTTGTCTTTTCTACACTTGTATAATGTTCTTCATTATAATTTTCAAATTGTGAAAGGTGAACATACCCAAAAATGGTCGATAAAATATATTTTCTCACTTGGGGAACTCATTATATTCATGATTCACATACATTTGTATAGATAATTACAAGCCAGAATCATAATAATCAATCAATCAAAGTACAAATCCACATCAACAACCACACATATGAGTGTTTTTAGATACTGAAATGAGTGAAAATGAGAAGTTTCAACATAAATTAAAAGAGTTATCAGGTGTCTAAATAATAGGATGGCACAAGAAATAGAAAGAAAGATAAAACTAATCAATATTTTCCATCTCGAAAAGTTGTCCCTCCACATAGCAATACGGGTTTTTTGTTACGATTCCAAGAGCATGTCTGACTAAAAGCCTCAAAACCTTTAAACTGAGATGAGTGACTTTTATCAGCAAAATTTTTAGAGTAATTTGCATTATGATACATGATTGCAAGGCATTATTTTCATTTTATCTTGAGAATAAGATTACGAGAAGAAGGCCTATTTTTGTAAAATTTTATTTGAGGTGGACAGAAAATAACATGTTTCAAAAATATTCAGTCAATCAAATACTTGAATACCTTCTTTTTCGGCAAAGTTTCTCATAAGTTCCAATTTCCCAAAACGTGCCAAACATTTGGAGAATACTCCATTGCAACCAACGATGAAGAATAATGCAAGTAATTCAAACCATAACGGCAAAATTCGATTCTAAAGAATTTCAATTTGTAGAAAAGAAGCAAAATTAAAGAGTCAGAATAATGACAGAAATCTGGGGTTACTGCCAAAATGGTTGAGAAGTAGATTTCAACTCAAATGACAGAAAATGCTCAATCTTGCAGCACTTGCTGAGGGATACCGAGCTCACTGGGATTCCCAATATTTTTGTGATCCACCTCCCATGAAAGCATTTAGGTAAACAACATTTCACGTTCTTGAATTTATCTATGAATTGTGCCTTTGAAAGTTCCCGAATTTCGACTTTGAGGACTAATATTGAGACGCCAATAAGCCAACTAGAAATATTGGTTGATGGGTTGAATGAATTCAGTTGATTGTTGCCGTTGACGGATGATGAAAAAAATAGATTTTTCTTGGTTGTCGAGTTCATTATTATAAAAAATGAGTCTAAAAAACTACATTTGTCGGTTAGTAGTCCTAATTATTTGAGCTAAAATTTTGCTGATTGCTGTTTCGAAAATCTACAAAATAATTATGGAAACAAAAACTTAGACAACGGCTAGGATGTCTGAATCGAACCATATATTACAATACTCACTTCATGATTTATCAACAGTATATCTTCTTTTGAGAACTTTATCTAAATATAAGCACTCTCGCTTTCCCAAATTTGATAACTGTCTTTGAAACACTCACACGAGATTCACTTTTCAGTAACATAAAAGAGTTCATTGATGAATGAGTTGGATGTACACACTATAAAAAGTAAAAGTAGTAATTTATAACTTTATGGTTAACGAACACATTTTCCGCAAACGAATGTGTCCTGTAGAGAAACAGAAACTGAATAAGAAATAAACCATTTCAGAACATCGTTCGCATAATATATTCGTCGTACCATAATCTATTCCAGTATAATGATAATCAAGCAGGGAATAGTCTGTGTTCTCGTATAATAAGGGTTAAGGGCGTGGGGTTGCGGGGGTGGAGGTGGTAAGGGGATCGGACAGCGGCCGGCCAAGCGAGAGCTCTTTGTGTAGTTAGTGTAATTAGTGCCCCTCGAACCGCACCCCCTTCACTCCGACTACCTTATTTAAATGCAAATGAGCTTCATTTCGCAATATTAATGTTCCCCCATCCCCCTGGCCGCCAGCGCGCCGTTTCGACCTCCTCCTCCTCCTACCGACTCCGTTCTGTACGGAGGGTTGAACATTCGGACAGGACAGTGACAGTATATCGTTCTCGACTTCAATCACGAAATGACAATGAATTCTAGATTAGGGATTGAAGACCTATTGTTGCTCATCATAAAAGAGTACTTATATTGGTGAAGAATCATGTTAGGGATGCTGGAAAATGGATGCATTATTCTGTAGGTCACGAAAAGAAGAATGATTTGTGTGAACTTTGAGATAAGAATAGATATTAATTGTTACAACGCATTCGAATTAAAGATATTCAAGGTCACAATTTTTTCCATTACAGAAACGGTTAAATGATGGTTTCCGACATACGTAGTTATGCAGTATATATAAGTACATAAAACAAATCGTATCTATTATAATAAATGGAAATATCCCATAATGTTGCTGTCAATGAATGAATGAAAGGGTTATTTCAAAGAAAACTTTTCAACATTTGTCCAACTCTCGTAACTTTTTATTGCCTTGCTCAGAACAATTGAAATAAGTATACAGTGCGAGTCTCTAACATGGAACAAATTCGATAAATCAAAGGTGTTGTTTCTTTCGGAAATATGCTCGGACACGTCGATTAGTATTTTAAAGCGCCTTTATTTTCATACAAAAAAAATTATACAGTGTGTCTCAAATATCTCAAATGTCTCAAAACTCGAATTGACTGCCGGGTTGGTCGCTGGTTCGAGCCCTAGTCTGAACGATCGATTTTTTACTTGCTATCGTCCAACCCGTGTTAGGAATCAGACGTCAAAAGGTAAGACCTCGTTAATCCCTGACTCGCACAAGTTTCGACTTTTGAGGGTTGTCGTTTTTAGGGGTGCGACAGCTGGTTAACGGAAAAACAGTCTTTTTTTTAGATTTTCTTTAAAACAGATATGACTTCATCGATAATTTTTTTAAATGATTACCCTGTTTTTTTGATAACTTTTATTAAAGGGTTCAAGAAGTTGCACATGCCTACCAAATTTCAATTTTTTACTCCTCGTCATGCAAAAGATATTTCACAAACATTATTTAATTAAAAAAATGAACTCAATTCAATAGTATTCCTACAATAAATGCTTATAATGTCAGGGATACCTGAAAAAAGGAGAGTAGTATCGCATTCCAATCATATTTGTGCTCAAAAACTGGTAGTCGTTTCACAGTTTGTTGTTCGCCATTAGTAAAATGCCGTACTTAACTGAAACACATAAGATTGAAATTCTAATGATGATTGGCTACGGA
>WOGP01006766.1:0-12171 GCA_015342065.1 Leptinotarsa undecemlineata | reverse complement strand
AGTTCGTCAAAACTGAGGCCAAACAATTTCTGTAATGTAGCCGATAGCATCATTTACCAATTCTTTCGATACGTTAATATTGGACCGCAACATATTGGGGTAGTTGTGTATTAATATGCTATTCGTCATTCTGTATCTGCGGCCATCTTGAATTTGCATATTCTTAAAAATTTTCTACTATTATACTAGTCATATGATACCCATATTGGGGTAATTCTGGAAAAATATGTAATACGCCATTTGGTAGCTGCAGCCATCTTGGATTTACAATGATACAAAGTTCATTAAATTGTATTGTCATCAAAACTAAAAGTGTGTACCAATATCAAATCGACCTATCAACAGGAAGAGGGTCAAACTAAATAAATTCAACCGAAACAGGGCAAGCTAACGTTTGATAATGAAGAAATTGAAAGAAGCTTATTATGATAACAATAATCTATTCTCTATTTGATAACAATAAATTGTAAAGCGCTGATCACAAATAGAAGAGAAGACATGAAATATACTGAATGAATGTACATTTATTAAATCTGGAAAAAATCTCTAAGAGTAAAAACATTCTGGATTTAAAAAGTGTTTCAAAGATTTTTTTGATAACTACTATGAATATTCTCACATTGCTTCATTTCTACAAATAATGAAAAATACAGTTTTGGGGTCATGGCTTCAGGGGAATTGGTTAACTGACTATCATTTTTGTATACATACAAACAAAATTAAAAAATTACTGAAGATAGCAGTTGAAATACTTTGTGAAATGCACTTTCGGATAATTAAAAACATCTGCGGCTGAACTAGACAATCCCCAAAATTATACAGTGACTTTTTCAGTTGGAAGAAACACTTAATTATGTTAAGGCCTGAAAATTTGACATTCATAAATTTTATTGTATTAGGTGAAATTGATCATAGTCACACAATGTTTCTGGCGATTTTAGAAGCGTTTCAAGTTTTGAATTCTAAATGAACAAATTCGAAGATTTTGCGCTGAACCAACAAAGTTATGTTACACTTATCTTACATTTCATGCGATTTATCTGAGATGATACGTGAAGTATTATCATATTGAGAGAAGATTGAACTGGACGTTTGTCAAAATCATTCAAGTATAATATAAAAGAATAGGGCACAAAAGTCAACCCTGTGTAATATAGCGATCTTCATCCGATGGCCAATTTGCTCAACCCCCCCATCCCAAGCCAATTCACTCACCAGGGGTGTCTATACATTGAGTATGAACGCTTCATTCCTTATTACTCTATCAAAAAACACTTTTTTGTGAGATTTTCACTGAACAGTTTCACAAAAACTTAACACGTGTTTTGCTATACAATACCTTCTTCGGGCGTGTCTAAACATTGAGTATATATATGCCTGAAAAAGCTATTAGATAGCGAAACGCGTGTTGCGTTTTTGTGTTTAGTAAAAATCTAACGATAAAGTGTTGAATGAGTAATATTGTTTGGAAAAGTAATTGGGAGCAAAGTTGATGCCTTGAAAATGAGACAAAATGACCAGTCTTCGTTTTTATAATCATAATCAAAACTCTACACTTTCCCTTATTGAAACAAATTTGACTGATGATATGGGACAGTACAAAATATATGTTTTTGTTTGTTATACCTGCTGGTGAATATTTGAACGATTTTTCATAATGCTTTAGGAGTTCAAGAAGTAGAAAGTCAAAAAGATTTATTTTCCAAATAATCCTATTTTACACTTCACATGAAAATATTTCCATGGAGTTTGTTGTCAATAGAGAAAAATATTTGAAGTTGTAGGATACAGAATATCTACAGAATATCTAATTGGTTAGGTAATCTAGTTTTTTTTAATTATCGTGTTGATGAGAGTAATTCTCGTGGATGTAAGAAAATCATATATGCAAATCCATAATTCCGGCAGGCTTTCATGATTTACTCTAAGTACGATAAGCTAACACAGACAGAAATATTCATTCTAGCATCATGAAGTGTGTACCAAACTTCCTTCAAAAGTAAACTCTGTTACCCACTCCGCTTTCTATCATCATTATATCGTGAACAAAATTCAGCAGAAGTGGCTCCAAATAAAATATGACGTATTTGAAAAACATAATATTCAAGTATTGCGACGTCCGAGGATGCTATCAAATAGCGAAATATGTGTCTCGGTTTTGCAAACTTTCAAGTGAAAATTTCACATTGAAGTATGTTTTTGAAAACGTTATAATGGATGCTTATCGAGTATCGGCAGTACTATCATATAACTAAAATATGGATTTGCCTTTGGTAGAACAAACTGGAAATTTTACTTTAGAAAGTTACTGTGCGTGATATTAAACTATAAAGTCTTCAATTGATCGATAACTTCTACGTATTCATAAATGTTATCAATAAATGAAATATCCGATTGAAAAAAAACTATTTTAATATTTAGGCATTTCAAAACGCGAAAAAAATATTGTTGGGAACACCCACTCTTGAAAATTTTTTTATTACTTTATTGAATTTCAAAAGAAATTTAATTTTTACTATCATCAATTTCATAGATAAACAACATTTATAAGGACAAGTTATAGACTGATTCATATTATGCAGTAACTTTTTGGAGTCAACTTTTCAGTTTACTCACGGTTTGATTATACAGTATTGATCTCCGTTTACTTTTCAGATTGTGGCAGGTCGAAAAACTTGAAAACAAAAAAACAATCATTTGAAATTTGAAAATATATTAGAAAATATTGGAATATATTAAAAATGTATTGGAAAAAATTTAATTATTGTCAATAATGAGTTCGAAATGTGATAGTATAATAGGGCTTATTTGTAAAAAATCCAAAATAGTGTAACATATTATTTCCATGATGACATTACACGGACCGAATGCTTGAAAAAATTAAAAATGAAGAAATATTTGAATAAAGTTCAAAACAACCTGATCCCCGAAGATCAAGCGTAGATGATAATAATTGTAATTTTTTTTTTCTGCTACTAATAGAATGTCGTGAATGACTTCTGTATGAAATATTCTTTCTTTTTTTTATTCTATACAAAACTTGCTATTTGATTAGCTATCACATTAGCTCATTCATGGAACATTTTTTTACCTGAAGGATATGCTTTTTAAAATAAGAGAGCTAGCAGTTATGCTCTTATGAAAGTTCTAGAGCAGTCCAGTCCTATGAAAGAACAACAATGTGTAGTGATTTTTTTTATTATACATATATCAAAGAGTTTGGGAGCCCAATTTACTCAAAACAATAATGAATTTCACTCATACAATTGCCTTTTGAATCAATGAAAAGTTCTAGATTTTGAGTTGACTGCGTTCAGACAGACAGGCAGGGACCTGGTACCGTAATATTTATCAAGTTATGGTATCAATAATTTCCCTTTTTTTAAATGCTTTTTCCTTGCAAAAAAGCGCTTTATCAGTTTTAATTTTTCACTGATTGAACATTTTTTTGTCTTATACTTTTGATACTAGTTTTTACATCAATGAATATTTCGTGCAGTTTATTTTTGATGTTCCACCAATTTATCTTTCATTTAATCTTACTTACGTCACTCATAATGTTGGGGATAGTGTCAAATCCGAATTTAATTATTTGTTTACTGACACACCTCACACCACTATTATGCTCACAGCTCATCTCTCATTGTATAAAACACAAAATATATTTATATTTTTTTGACAGTTGGCAAGTATTAGGAGCAGTGGTCACGTGAGAGATATTGGGGATTCATGACGAAATTTGAAAGTATTTGTTGTGTTGAAAATCATTTTGAATATTTGGAGTATCATGGTTTTGAATTCTGGAATAAACATTCCGGAATAAATGAATGAATTGGTTTAACTTATCTCTGGATCGTTAGTGAAATACTTCATTCATTAATTACATTAAGGGTTCAATGTATCAGAAAAGTACGCTCAAATTGATGGTTTTCTGATTCAAAGCAAATATTATGAAATTATTTCATATTCTTAATTTCACTTTAACGAATCTTTGTGGATACTAGTAGCGAAGTAGAACTATTTCTGCAAGTTTTATTCAAATCACGATTAGTGTGCGAGCTTTTTGACTTCCATTGTACCCTTGAGTCTTTGTTCGCGAGAACAAGTGAAAACGTGGACATGACGTCCGGTAGAGGGCGTGATTAGAGTAGAAAAAAGTTAATTGTGAAGCTGTTGTACCGACGTTCTGACTAAAAAGATTATGTGAACGGTAAGAGTTGAAAGCTCCACTTTGAGGGTCTCTTTATACGAGCTTTTCCAGGATAAACGACAATTGCGGATAATTTTTAATGAAATTACGTCTAGGCAGAAACTTTCTAGCAACGAAAAACAAGCATTTCATATTATTCTCGTTGGCTGGAAAAGACAATAGAGAGCGAGTCAAGTTAAATTTTAATGGACGAGCGTTGCCGATGGAAAAATGGATTTTCAGGTTATTGTTAGGGTTTCGCAATTCAATTTCCTTCGGCGGATTACCTGCTCTCTCAGATTCATATAGTCCCACTATCACCCAAATAGGATAAAATTAATTTGTTTTCAATAATTTTGAAGTGTGTGAAAGTAAGTGGTACTACTTGCTACATACTATGCTATCTGAATATAAATTCAAGAGGTTTCGAATTTTTTTACCATTTAGGGCAGTCAAAATTCATTATAAACATGTGAACTGAAATTCGATTGCCAGAGGGCGAAAGGAATGTGGAGTCCTTAGACTACCCTTCTGATTTCTGACGGTTTTTGGTGTCAAGCGAAGGTGATTTTGTTTATCCACCAATATTTGTAAAATTCAATCTTTGAAGTATCTCTAATCAACATTTGAATAGAATTCTCTATTTAATTTAGGATATATTGACGTAGTACGATGAAAATCTCCACTAATAACCTTTTTGTAGGATGTTTAGGAAATATTTGCAAATTATACACAATCAAAAATAAAAAATCAACTCAAGTCTCTCCCCGGAAAATCAATTTGTCCGCATGCTGCAATGATAGGTCACACCAATATAAAACTGGGCAAGACTATAATTAATAGATGTCGTTAGTTGTATTGATTGATTCATTGAAGGCTAAGTGGAAGAGAATTTCATTACCTCTTCTCCACTTTCCAATATTCTGAATACACTTGGTATATAAAGAATGTGTTAATATTGATTCCACAAACATTCAAAGATAATAATGCAACATAATGATACATGAAACATGACGGTAAAATAAAGTCACGATTTTATATCTGAGTTATTAATGATACTATCATTAGATAGTATCATTAGATAGTTGATGCATTAGCATCAACTTTGACATTATATCTGTAAATGTTATTTCATGAAATACATTTACCATGATTTTGTATTCACTGGTATTATTTCATGGAAGTCTGTGGAAATGGTTTGTCACATTTTGAATGTAGAATGAGGAAAAATGTAGATGAGTATGAGTATGGGTATTCATTTTTGATTTGTTAACCACTCCTACAAAGAATGAAAAAAAAGTGTGGAAATATATTATTTGTATGTGATTTTTCGATATCTTTTGCTACGGTCATTAGACATTAAGTTTCGTTATCATCAGTTTCATACATTTCATCGTGGGCTGCATGGTTCTTCGATGCTCACCGTGAAAAGTAGTTTGCGTAAATTTCAAATTCTTTCTAAACTAAGTGTATTTTAGAAATAGAATCCAATCGGCGAGTATCCACAGCACCGACTACGAAAACATTGATAAATAATGATTTCATTATTCCATAGAAAAAAACATTTTTTCTGCGAAAGAAGTTTCTATCCAAATTATGATTATGAAAATAATATGAAGATTTAAGTACATAAAAGCTAAACAATAAATTTATATAGACGTTGACAGTATATTCCCAAATTTGGAGTAATTTCATTTATTGATATCTGTAGTATTTTTTAGTTGTCAGTTAGTTTAGTGAGCTGTAAGAAGTTAAGACATTCAGGAAGAGCCGTTATACAGGGTGTTTCAAATTCAATCCTCGCAATTGGGATCTCGGAAACTATTGAGAGATACGAAGGTGGTTAAATAGGGAAAAAATTGTGCATTTACCTCACTAACAATGAGGTAAATGCACAATTATGCAAACAAAATATGAGTATATTTAGAGATATCCGAAAAAAAAAAGAAATTTCGGAAAATGCTTTTTATTTTTTTATGGCTTTATTTTTCGAAAAATTCGAAAATAAATCGCACTTTTACGTTGCGACTTTTTCCCTGCTACATAATGGTGTTTTCAGATTTGCATAATCAGCTGTTTTTTATTATAGGTGCTACATTGGATTCTTTCTGTTTTGAATAGAACCAGATTTTACCTTTCAAATAATGTATCGTAAATTGTCATTCTTTTTTTGATGAATTGGAAATATTGAAAAAATTTTTATCAAAATAGGCTTTGACTTTGATGTTTCTGAAGTTGACTTTCAATTTGTTACACTCAATCAAATGTTGTTATTGCACAAGTTATTGCATTTTTGGCGAAAAATGGCTTTCACAAATGAAGAAAAAAGAGATATGATACAAATTTATTACAAATACGATAGAAAGAGTTTCAAGACATCGGAAATATATTTGAACTTGTATCCCGAAAGACGACAATCACATCGAAATATGTTCAAGTTAGTGATCCAATATTTTTTTCTGAAAAAGGGGTTGGTTGAAAAAAGAAAATTTCATCCTGTTACCCAACCAACCCCTTTTTAATGAAAGTAAATCACAGCAAATTCTCAAAATGCTGGCTGGTTCATGATTACACAATTGTGCCCTTCTCTAAATATTACTCACTGCACGATCAGTTTCCCTCCTTCTGAATCTTTCGAACTCTAACAATGCTGTGTTGAAGGTCCTCAATATTTTGATATTCCCTCGGAATATCGGTAGCCCTCAGTCGGTAGCCAAGCGGTTCGGCGTGGATGCTTTGATCACTCACTCGAATTGTCTGCCATGTTGGTCGGTGGTTCAAGCCCTAGTCTGAACGATCGATCTTCACTTGCTATCGTCCAACCCGTGTTGGGAATCACACGTCAAAAAGTAAGACATCGTTAATCCTTAGCTCGCACAAGTTTCGACTTCTGAGGGTTGTGGTTCATAGGGGTGCGACAACTGGTTAACGGAAAAACAGATTTTTTATGCAGATCTACCGGTTTCGATACTAGTCCATTCTTTTCGCTGCGGGTTCTTCGATCGCATTCCTGCCGTTTGGGGTTTGAGATAACGGTCAGGGCCGGCTTCAGATTCAATACAATAAGCTTTGTTTTCAAAAGACAAAATTATCATATATGATAAGTGATATACTGATAAAAAGCATAATTTTCTATGTGAAAAATAAATAGAGTTCATGCAATAACTTATCGGGGTGAACTAAAAGTTTTCCCTTTCCACACTTGTATTAAGTTCTCGATTATAATTTTATTTTTTTTAAGTAGTGGAAGGTGGAAGTTCCTACAAATTTCGATGAATAAAAAAAGAAAACAAGGAGAACTAGAAAAATAATCGATAATAATGATAATAATATCAATAATTTTCGCATTTTCTCCTGTTACATGACTGACAGGACGGCGAATAGCTAGTTATATCAAGGAGTTATTAACATAACCTACTCATACACAAGGCAAATGATTAACGTAGTCGATAAATTCGACACTGTCTAAAGACTAAACGATAGAATTGAAATAAATGGAAAAACTTGTGTCTATTATGTGCATAGTATGAAGAATACTATGATATATGTAGTGAATCACAAAGTAGCATATTTTTCACTCCCTCTATAGAAGTCCACTGGTGGTCCGGGTGAGCCAATTCTGAGCTTCTATGGGCTTCATATTCTTGTGATTTTGACCATCAAGCAGTTTCGCTTTGGCCGTTCATTTTCAAGCAAAGCATTGATCATTTTCGAATAAAAAAATAGTGCTGAAAAGTCGCTAGTGTAGCGAGGAGAAGGATCTAGGAAAACCTTGAATTCCTCTAGAAGCTTTCTTCCTCATTCCAAGAACCTCCACGTGGACTTATCCTTCTATCGCTGATCGGATGAAATTGAAGGGAATTTATGTACATAAATTAAAAATTAACTGCGTAGCCCGTTAAACCCGTATGAAGGAATGATTGTGACAAAATATAAATTGAACAACCTTGATTTGACTGAAATAAATCTACGGATCGATAATAGAAACATTGAAATTGTGTCATGCATCAAATATCTTGGATTCCAGTTAGATGATTTATTACTTTTCGGCAATCATTTCGATTATGTATGTAAAAAATATATGAAAAACTATATTTCTTTGCAAGAATTTCTGGTAATTTATCCACGCAGTCTAAAATAACTGTATACAATGCGATTATCCAACCACATTTTGATTACTGTGCTTCTATTATTTTCTCATTTAATGTAAATCATCTCAATTACAAAAACTGTAAAATCACAGCATGCAAATTGTTCTAAAAGTGAATAGAGTCACTGAAATCAGAATCATGTTACAAACTTTGCTTGCTGTGGCTACCAGTTTCTTTACTATTATATTATTTTATATAGAAACTATGACATTTATATATATAAAATTCGGAATAATTTATCACCTTCATATTTTTCTGAATTTGTTATTCTAAATTTAGGAGTGAACGAATATGCCACAAAAAATCATACTAATTTGCATTTATGCAGAGCAAATAGGAGAAGTGCCATGAATTTTTTATTTTTCAAATGATGTGATGCATACAATAAATTACCAAATGTAAATAAGTCCATCATTAAGTATTTTTAAAAAACAGTTATTGAAATCCATCCATAATTCTGAATATAATAATACTTGGTCAGATAATATTAATGAATATATGTATATAATAATGAAGATTTCTTTGGAAGATTCCCTTATCCTCTTTTTTTGTATCAAGATGGAGTAGTAGAAAGCCAAAAACTTTCTTTCCCAAAGAATATAATAATATTATGAATATTTAGTATATGTACGTTGTTTTCTTCTATTTATCATTGTACTGGAGCTGAACCTATATTGGCAATGTATTTTTGATAGCATATGTCGATATTTTTCAAAGTAGAAGTTTTTATTTTCAATTTTGAACTATATCTACATTTAAGCATGCTGTATGTTGTTTTCTTCTATTTATCATTGTATTGGAGCTTCACTTATATGGCAATGTATTTTAATTAGCATAGGTATGTCGCTATTTTTCAAACTAGAAAGTTTAATTTTTTCATTTTCAGTTTTAAACTATATTCCCATTTCAAGTTTTTTATAATTATTTTCAATTTCTATAATATTAGTAATACCTATGTTTTATATAATATTGTATATTAGGCTTACTTATTTCAATAAATTCTTCTTCTTCAATTATAGCCAGAAGACCAGAATTGGAGTATATGCATAAGATAATGGTATTATTAGTCGTAGTTGTAGTAGTTTCATTTATTTTCTTTTTGGAAAAATATTAATTTATGTAAGAATAGTTATGCACTCAAACTTATATCTAGAACACAACTATAAACAATCACACAAATGATTTGAATATCAATCAGAGATTTATTTGCATAATCATTCTGCATTTATTTATATAGTTTCAATCCTAGGTATGAAGGAGAATTTACTGAAATACTGTATTCACAGAGTGAATTGTCTCGTTCCTTTGGAGTAGTTACCCTTCAAATATATCTGAAAATATTTCCAATATCAAAAGAAATGGTAATTTCAAAATATCTTTTTTTCTGAACAAGTTCCTGTATGAAACATGTTTATTTTATTTCTGTGATTATGAGAAATATTTTCTTCAGGTCATTGAAAACCTCACAAACATATAGGTATCGTATCTGAGACTATATCTTGATATGCTACGATAGAGTAGGAGCAACTGGTTTTTCTGTAGAAAAAAGCATCATCGTCCTAAAGATGACCAATCATGGTTTTCGCCTGAAGATATTACAAGGAACTTTGTTGGCTCAATGTGGTACAGGTTGGAGTCTGTAAAGTCATCATTAGTTTGGATAGTCTTGTTTTGACTTTTGAAGTTGAACAAGGTGATCATACCTCTGGCATGAAGTGAACCCCTTTCAGCAAAATTGTCTACATTGAAGCCGAAAAAATCACTCCTGCGACTACACAAAGATGAGAGAGATGAGATGCATGTAATTCTTTTTTAGCAATGTCCTTTCACTGTATGCATGCAGGTAACGACTCTTCTTCAAAGCCTTTTTCGTTTAATTGTCCTCTAAATACTGAATACATTTTTTTTTCCTTTTTTTTATTTTAGCGCCAACTGGCAACTTTGATCCTTCAATCAGCGGCAACAATCTTACAAGATATATCCAAGATATCAACATACCCTTGAAAAAAAAGTCATTAACAGTAATAGAATTGATGTACATCAGTTTGTTTTTGTATCTCTTGAAAAATGTAACTTCAAACAACGCAAGCATTTTTCGACACGTAAGTTATGCTAGTAAAGCACAGATGGCAGAAGTTAGCTCACTAGAAAATGGGCAAAAGTAAAGTTGGTTGCCTACATGATAGTTATTCCAGGATCGCAGAACACTTAATTTAAAGTTTACGGGGTCTGTGTTTACATTACTGTTATTGTCACGTCAATTTACTATACAGAAAAGGTAATTTTACATGGATTTGGCATTTAGTAAAAGAGGTAGGATTGAAGAAAGACGGAATTCCACCAAGAATCAGTGGAATGTAGAACTACGGTGTTGTACTAAAATAATAGAAGAAAATTATAAAGTAGTACCATTATAGGCATAATAATAAATAGTCATAAATAAAGGTAGTTTTGTTCCACTGTTTATAAGAAAAACTAGAACTCCAAATTGTGATGAATTTCTAACTTTGTCTCCTGTGATTGTGTCGTGATTTGTTCAGCATCAAATAAACTCTATTCCATTGCAAAACAGAATGTAAGTGTACAACTAGCTTTTCATTGTTATTGTATAATTTGATGTTGGGTAAAAATGACCTTTGGAATTTCTAGTTGCTGGAGTTCAACTACTTTGATATCCAATCATAAAATTATCATTTTCAAGAGCCACAAGTGTCACTTATTAGAAACGGAAATAGATAATCATGGAACTTTGTACATAAGTAGGTTAAGAGAGTTAATTTAGTAGTTTAAATGTTTTTCGAAAAGAAAACATAATTTTTTCAGGTCAGTTAATGATAATATAATGAGGACTGAGCGGAAAATACTCACGTATTTTTTACTGGCCTTTTTTGGGACTCACCTTCAACAATTTAAAAAATTAAAAAAAGTGATTTGGAGAACTTCCTATAGAAAGGGAAAACTTCTACTACACCCCAATAAGTTATGGTGTAATTTTCAACTTATTTTTCCCAAAAAAATTTGTACTGTTTATCAGTATAGATTACTTTTGGTCAACAGAAAATAGCTTCGGAATTATTATCCAGCTATATTTGAATAATTGACAGTTTTCTTCATAAGTAATAATGTCTAATATTCTTTGACATCTATTGAAGAAATTTGAAATTAATACTAGGTACTTTTGAGAGGAGAACTGCAAAGTATAGGTAGCTGGTTTTAATTCTGAAGGTGGATCCAGATTTCAGTCTATGAAAGTACCCTTATTAGTAGATCTTATTTTGATAGGCAAAATTATTGAATATGACATGTTACTGATGAACAGCACTAGCTTATTGGAATGAACTAGAAGCCATTCCTTTCATTTTTTTTCAGATTGTGATTTAGAATTCCATTTCCTGTTATCTCTCCCCCTGACCAAATGAATAGGGACAATGTTTATTCAATAACGTTTTATGGTTATCTGTTCTATCACAAATAATTAATCAAAATATGCACTGAAAATGTTTGCATTTGTAATAATCAAGGTTTGCGATAGTTAGCATGTAAACATTAGTTGAGCAGTGGACTTTATTTTTTGTCTTCTTATTAATTGATTGATTCAATAAAAAAATGTGAGCCTTGTAGAAATAAACTTATCGAAAAGATTTTCAAGATACTTTGCATGGGTGGTAGACCCTGTATGGCAATGCCTGTGACATGGGCGACTATCATTATTTTTTGTACCAGATTTTGAGCTCATAAGGAGCTCATTGTTTTTCCTGTAATCTCCAGAACCAAAAGAGCTTTGTTCGATTTCTTTACATCATTGAATAGGTTTCTGAAATACAAAACTTT
>WOGP01006765.1:0-12172 GCA_015342065.1 Leptinotarsa undecemlineata | reverse complement strand
ATTGGAGCTGCATTCGGACCAAGGCAGAAATTTTGAGTCCAACCTGTTCCAAGAAATATGAAAGCTGTTGGAAATTCGCAAGACCAGAACCACAGCCTTACATCCACAGTCCAATGGAATGGTGTAACGAATGAATAAGACTATAAGCCGCCACTTGTCCAAGGTAGTCTCTGACCATCAAAGAGACTGGGATCAATACCTCCACCTGTTCCTGCTGGCTTATCGTTCGTCAGTGCACGAGTCAACCGGCCAAACCCCTGTCAGTATTATAATGGGCCAAGAGCTGCGGCTTCCTTGCGACCTGAAGTTTGGGACGGCGCCAGAACAAGACACTACAGAGGAAGACTATGTCAGTAAGCTTCGACAGAGAATGGACGACATCCATGAACGAATCCGTCTGAACATTCGGAGTGCCAGCGATAGGATGAAGAAGGCCTATAACATCAAGGCGAATGCTGGAGAATTTGAAACCGGTGACCTAGTTTGGCTGTACCTAAGCTACGTCGTGGTTTATCACCGAAGTTGCGGAACTCGTGGAAAGGACCGTACAAAATCATGAAAAAGATTAATGATCTCGTCTACCGAATCCATAAGCCTCCTCGAGGAAAGCCTAGGGTTGTTCATTCAAATAGATTGGCTCCTTAATACTCGAATGGACAGAAGGTCGTACATGAGGTAACTCGAGAAGAGCCACGAGACCTTTTCAAGGTTCCAGTTGATTACGCACTAGCTCACTGCTTGGCAGATGATCTTCAAATATCCAAGGGTATCGCTGTAGTATTCAACAAGAAATTCGGTCAGCTGCAGACATTACGAGAACAGAATCCTGAAGTCGGAGAAGTGCTACAGTTGAAAAATGGTCAGAGAAACATTTTCTACTTGGTGACCAAAAAGCATTCTCGCGACAAACGGTCTTATGCAGATGTCTGGAGGAGTCTTAATAAACTGAGGGACACGATACTCGACCAGAATTTCGTGTACTTGGCAATCCCGAAATTAGCCTCTGGGCTCGACAGGCTGGACTGGAGAATTGTGAGAAGCATGTTGGAAACGATCTTCAGATCCAGAGGCATCAAGATTTTGGTGTACGGTAAACATCTTCCACGATCGAGTATGAAGACTGTGTACTATGGAAAAGAATGGATTAGTACCGAAACCGGTAGATGTCTCTAGAATGTTCGTCACGACTATAAAAGATCGGATCCTCGCTCAGAGAGGGAGTATGTAGCTAGAAAGTGAATTGTGCGTTTAAAGAAAGGTTATTAAACAGTGAAGATAAATTAAGCGTTAGTTGCTAAGTGGTGTACATAAATTAGTTGTGCCTCCGAAACGGAGGCGATTTCTCATATATGTTTTGGCACAATCTTGTCACTGGAGTTGCAAAAGCTGCTTCCCAAAAAAGCTTGGGACCCTGTTCCAAACTAAAAAACTGTAGAACCCTCATCAACTTTTGATGCTTTATAAAACTCAGATCAGACCTTCTTTGGAGTATTGTTCTCATGTATGAAGATCTACCCTCCAGTATACCATGAAGCTGCTTAATTCCATCCAGAAAAGAACCATCCGCTTGAAAACCTCTTGAAACCCGAGAAAGCGAATTAGAAGCGAGATTACAAATCTATTGAAAACTCTAGTGTCGGATTGGTCAGGAATGTGTAAGTTGGCTTGCATTGGCCAATTAGGAACAACCTTTTTCCAAAGAATAAAAGTGCACTGGCGTAGCCGAGTGAATCTGAGGAGCAATTCCACAGTTGCAAATCAACCTTTGATAGGGGGGCATAAAAGTTCAACCGCGATTGTGAAGCATTACATTTCAAAGAGAAACGTTTGAAACTCAATTTTTTGGTACGCTCTAGAAATTCTGAAAACTTACAGAATGACCAAATAGAACTTGCACTCCAACTAAACCACACACTACAAGTCGCTCCACCACCAAGAAATCTTAGTTCTCCCTAGAAAGTTTCGACCATTCAGGTACAACGAGAAATTAGGCGACCGTGTCCAGCAGAAACTTTATCAGTGCAAACGCGTATGCATCAAGTGATTCGCTTTGAGGAACTGCCAAGCAAAGTTAATGAAGGTCGGGCTCAGGTGAACTCCGGTCGACTCCTCAAATATTTAACAACAAGACGCGAAGGAGAATTCCAATTTCGGTGTCGCGACTTGATTATGTCCTTTCAAATATACTCTGGAACTTGGTACCCAAAAGGGATATTACGTGGGAGTGTATGTGAGAGGTTAATTGTATCAGAATTACCTGTACAGTCTGGTCAAAGTGCTAAGAGAGGATTCCCTGAAATCAAAGACAAAAGATTCGAAATTGAATTCATTAAGAGAGTTTTTTTTATTTTTGTTCTGTTTGAACTCGATTCATCATGTCAACGCCATTCAGTTAGATCCTCTATCACCAATTGGGGTAAATTTTCCAGGTCGACGGATTGGAAGGAAGGGTTGAACAGAAATGCCACTCAGGTCCCCCGATTTCACTCCACTAGACTATTTTCTTCGGAGATGGTTGAAATCAAGAGTCTACGATTCACGGGAAGAAATTACCAGGTGTTAGGCAACTAACATAATTCATTATGTAAGAAACAAAACAGAAGCTTGTTTATCCTATTGTTTGCAAGTGAATAGTGTTCAGTTATAACAATTAATGAAGTGGATTTGTTTAGTTTCACTTTTCACTTCGAAATTTAATATTCAAGAAACACTAAACAGTTTTACAAAAACACAATACGTGTTTCGCTAAACAATGACTTCTTTAGGCGTATTTATTTTCTATAGTAGAGAAACACCTGAAGGAGCTATAATAAAATCTGTAAAAACGCAACACGCAATGTAATGGCTTCATTAGGCGTGTCAATACTAAAGACTAAACTATAGCTTCTTCTTCCTATACTATAGAGTATACTATAGCTTCTTCAAGCGTTTCTATACTACAGAGAACTATTATATATAATATACTATAGCTTTTTCAAGAGTGACTAAAGACTATACTATAGCTACTTCAGGCGAGTCCATAGAGTAGCTTCTTCAGACGTGTCAATACACGTATTAGTATACTTATAGCTTCTTTAGACGTGTCTATACAATGAAGTATACTCTAGCTTCTTCAGGCTTGTCCATACTATAGAGTACAGTATAGCTTCTTCAGATGTATCTATACAGTATACTATAGCGTCTTCAGTCGAGCCCATAGAGTATACTATAGCTTCTTCAGACGTACCAATACTATGGAGTATACTATAGCTTCTTCAGGCTTGTCTATACTATAGAGTACAGTATAGCTTCTTCAGACGTGTCTAAACAGTATACTATAGCGTCTTCAGGCGTGTGTATAGAGTATACTATAGTTTCTTCAGGCGTGTTTATACTATAGAGTATACTATAGCTTCTTCAGGCGTATCTGCGCTGTAGCTTCTTCAGGTGTTTTTGTAAAATGTTTGGTGAAAATCACACAGGTATTTCTTGAATAGGTTATGAAATGATGTTGGCTATTATTTTATTACCGTTTTATAATGAAGCAGCGATGAAAATGATGTACAACTAAATAAAATTGCTCAATGTTTCGTGTACCACACGAATAATTACTTTCGGTCAATATTTCTTCGTAAACCTAATTTAAAATAATCGAAATAATTCAAAAACCTTGGTGAGGGGTTAATTCCAGACATTCAAATTTGTACAATGACACGTTTGTTTGTCAGCAATGAGATAACAAGTTTTCAAATAAACTGTCTTCAAGTTTTTTGTGCCTGTTTTTCATCACGAAAAATTCAACATTTTCATGAACTCTAACAAAAACTCCAGAATGTTTCAAAAACATCATCAACATCCGCAGCAATTAGCAATAATTCTTATAGCAACCCAAAAATAATTTCCTCCGGTTAAGTTCATGTTTATGAAAAATGTAATTTTCCCCCACATTTCTTCCACAGTTATCTATAGTATGAATGTTAAAAGATGTGCCAAGAAAACTCAACAACAAAAACTGTGTGGGTTACATTTTATATTTCTATACCGCACGTTTTTAGCCAAACATCGATATTTCCAAAGTTAATAAGCCACTAGAAGATAACACAAAACAGAGCTACATACAAGGTCCAGCTCAAAAAATATGCAACAACTCAAAGTATATGAAATATCTGATGTCTCTAGGAATTATCTTTCGTTATAAAAATTCTTTCGATACGAAAAAAATGAGTGGTTGCTATTTTTGGTAGACCCTGTATTTGTTAGATTGGCATCGGCTGCGGTATACTGATACCTTCACTTGATAAGGGGTGTTTTCCTGTGGTTAAAGAACCTGAATTGCAGTCGCAGAGTTAAGTCTTTTCGAACTGTTAGACAAAAAACATAAAACAATCAGGATAATAGTCATAAAAAACAAAATCAACTGTTCAAATGAACGTAATAACATCGCGATTATAGTGTGTATACTGCTGTATAAGAATTGTCATAAGAAGACACAACTCGTAGTACATTCAGTCATTAGTAAAAAGGTTCTTTAAATATTTTTATGGTCTTGAAAATAAGAGGAAATTTCCCAATTACTTCATAATTGCTATAAAACAACAATTCAGTTTAAGATAAGGAATCCTACAAAAACATCACTGAAGATATGTTTGAATAATCCATTAAAACAATTTCATTTGTAAAATTTGTTAACAAAGTATCCTTTTTCAACATCAATTTCAATCTACACATATGAACGTAGATAATTGATAATTTCATCTCAAAAAATCTATATTTTAAACCCCAACTCCAAAATTAATTAAATGTTATAAGCTATTAAACTAAAGTAATCATAACCAGTTATAAAGCCAAATTTGCATTTCTTAGTTTTGTGTAATCCTTTCTAAGGACTAAATCAAATCAAAATCAAATCCTCATAAAGCATAACTAACTGAAAAAAAACTTTAATCTTATAACTGATATAACATTAGTTATATGACAACGTGTCTTCCATTCGTTTCTTACACTTCTATTTGAGGATTAACCAACGGCCTTATAACTGATGTGATATAAATCATATAATCACATTGCATTCTGTCCAAGGACTAGCTAACTTATAACTAATGGCACATACTGGTATGTGATTATAGAACTATTGTAGTTATTAGAGTGATGTGGCGCAACAGTCAATGTAAATAATATTGCAATATAAGGCCACACTGCATTTAAAAGTATAGTTAAACTTGTAGGAGAATTAACTAACAGACCTATGTGATTCATAGGACGAATATAATTAATACAATTTGAGACCGAATAACTTTTGTTTTTATACCTCTGTATAAGTTCCAACTAATCGTATAACTAATGGCTATATAACTAATGTAAATAATATGAATTATACGACATCGTAGCTAGGTTTAGTACTGTATTTAGGACGAATATAATCAATACAAGTTGAGACCGAGTAACTTTTGTTTTTATACCTCTGTATGAGTTCTAACTAATCGTATAACTAATGGCTATATAAATAATGTAAATAATATTAATTATACGACACCGTAGCTAGTTTAGTACTGTATTTAGAACGAATATAGTCAATAAAAGTTGAGACCGAGTAACTTTTAATTTTATACCTCTGTATGAATTCTAACTAATCGTATAACTAATGGCTATATAACTAATATAAATAATAAGAATTATACGACACCATAGCTAGTTTAGTACTGTATTTTTCTCAGAACTCACTAATTAAATGTGATGTGCCTTATAACAAAATCAATATTGTATAGCTATATTTCAATTATTTGTTTCAAGAATCCCTGTCTTAAAACTAACTAATGTTACAGAAATATTAATGAGTTATGTTCCATTGCATTGGCATTGTAGCTAATGTAATTAATTTTATTAATGAGGCCATGACTATATGCAGTTTTTTGAAATTATACTTTTTTGGCGCGTTAAGGAAAATCGAAAATCGACACCATGAAGTTATCTTCTTCTTCTTCTTTAATTTATATGACAGTTGCTTCTCAGTCAGGCGCATTTGGCCAGACTCCTCCTGTCCATAGTGAACAGAAGCTACGTCAGGGGGCGCAGCTGTCTTGCTCGAGGCAACGCAGCCAACCTGAGTTTTCTCATTCAGCGTTTCGCAACTCAACTGTACATTCACATTTGATTATTTATCGAGAAGAATGAAATCATCAGGAAGTTTCCTCTTGTTTTCAAGGTCAAGGTTCGATAAACTCCAGGAAAATAAACGTATTTTCCACTCCGCGAACGTTTCTTTTTATTTTAAAATTTTTCCGTCTGGCGATATTCCGTATGCGACACACTCGGCTGAATCTCGAATACACTTTCACGGCAAATAAAGTACGCTCTCCGAATTTCCCGGCCGAATTTTTCTCGAGACTGGCGTACGTTTTTTACGGGCCGTTTATCTTCCGCCGCGTCGGGAAAGGAGCCTCCGGAAACGATATAACTTTTACGGCGAACGTTTTGTCAAACGCTCGAGAAATACTAGAAAACGGCGATGTTGGTTTTATGTAAGCGCGAAGCGAAACTACTTTGCGTAAAGTACCGTGTGATATGTTTTATTGACGAGGACAGGTGTTTTGTGTCGATTGGGAGAATATGCAGACACGTGTAGAGGGTTTAGGTATACGGGGTCGGTTGAAAAGTAGGGAATATATTCATCTTGTGTCGTTATCAATTCGATTTTGGTTTAGAGTTCCGGTGAATCTCACTAAGTCTACTGGTCGCGAGTGTGAGAAATTGAAGCCAGAGGGTATGAAAGAAAGTGTATTCATCTTTATACAAACAAGCCTTGAGAAGTGTATATAAGTTCGATCAAATGTCAAGATTTTTCTCACCGTTTTCTTCAATATGAGCTATAACAAAAGTTACGGAAAATAGAGTACCACTTTCTATCAAAATGAAGACGGCAGATAAGCTGATGGGTGTTATACATTATTTTTGGTGAAATCTTGTTCAGATGCCTTGAAACTAGTCAAAAATCACCCTGCACTAAGGATCAAGCTCCCCAGAACTGCTTTCGCCCACACTCGAAAACCTCGTGCCCCTCAGAGTTTATTGCAAATTTCAAAGAACGCGATTATACGAAAAAACAACAAAGGCGAAAAAACCAACGTAAATTTTGACTCGATTCCCTCCAGTCAAACGTTAAGAGCGTTAATGAAATTCCGCCCGGATTATTTATGCTGTTTTCTCTCTCCGGCCAAAATTGAATATCGAACGGAAAACGGCGGAAGAAGAGAGACAGAAGCAGGCGAAATTAAATCGACGGCACGCGCCGTGAAAATTTTAATAAAAACCGCGAAACAATAATATCTCGTCGCCGACAAAGACATTTCATCGGGCGGAAAGAATAGAGTCGCATCGCAAAAAAACGCGACAAAGAGATGCCGGTCTGCATAAACAATTCGGTAGTTGGTATCGGTCCGGAAAAAATTTAAAGTATCACGGTGGAAAAGATTTTATTCTACAGCGTAACTATCAGAAACGTACCGCAGGGCAAACCGCAAAGATATAATCTTATTTGATGAGCTCTAGAAGTTTAGCATTTCTGAATGGACAAAGATGGAATAGATGAAATTTCTAATTACGGCGGTACAATTTTATCATGTCTTACGATGAATAATCTTGATATATCATAAGGTTTTATTTTGAGGCTTATGCTATTCACGTTATGCTTACATTTTAACCTCGATCCTATCTGACGCATCTGTTACATTGTATGCAGATGACTCCACAATATATATGTGGTCATTTAAATATGTGGTCATGTGAATATGTAACATGCGAATATGTGACCATGTGAATATGTGACCATATGAATATGTGGCCATATAAATATGTGGCCATGTGAATATGTGACCATGTGAATATGTGATAATGAGAGTATTTGACATGTGACAATGAGAATTTGTAAAATGTGACCATGTGAATATGCCACCATGTGAATATATGGCAATGTGACCATGTGAATATGTAGCCATCTGAATAGGTGGCCATGTGAATATGTAGCCATCTGAATATGTGACCATGGTCATGCCATGTGAATATGTGGCCATATGAATATGTGGTCATGTAAATATGTGACCATGTACATATATGACAATGTGAATATGTGACATGCGAATATGCGATCATGTGAATATGTGGCAATGTGACCATGTGAATATGTAGCCACCTGAATATGTGACCATGGTCATGCCATGTTGATATGTGGCCATATGAATATGTGGCAATGTGACCATGTGAATATGTAGCCATCTGAATAGGTGGCCATGTGAATATGTGACCATGGTCATGCCATGTGAATATGTGGCCATATAAATATGTGGTCATATAAATATGTGACCATGTAAATATGTGACCATGTGAAAATGTGACATGCGAATATGTGACCATGTGAATATGTAGCCATCTGAATAGGTGGTCATGTGAATATATGACCATGGTCATGCCATGTGTATACGTTGCCATGTCAATGTGTGACCATGTGAATGAGCGACCATGTAAATATGTGACCATGTGAAAATGTGACATGCGAATATGTGACCATGTGAATATGTGGTCATGTGAATATATGACAATGTGAATACGCGACCATATAGCCAAGTGAATATGTGGCCATATCAATATGTGACAATGACAATATTTCACGTGTAACAATGATAATTTGTAACATGTGACCATGTGAATGAGCGACCATGTGAATAAGTGACATGCGAATATATGATTATGAGAATTTATGTCCATGTGAAGGTGACATGCGAATATGTGACTATGAGAATGTATGACCATGTGAATATATTACCATATGAATATGTGACCATGTGAATATGTGGCCATGTGAATATGTGGCCATGTGAATATGTGGTCGTGTGAATATGTGGTCGTGTGAATATGTGTCCACGTCAATATGTGACAATGACAATATTTGACATGTGACAATGAGAATTTGTGACATGTGAATAAGCGACCCTGTGAATGTGTGACATTCGAATATGTGACTATGAGAATATATGACCATGTGAATATGTGGTAATGTGAATATGTGGCCATGTCAATATGTGGCCATGTGAATATGTGGTCATGTGAATATGTGGTTATGTGAATATGTGGCCATATCAATATGTGGCCATGTGAATATGTGACAATGAGAATTTCTAACGTGTGACAATGTGAATATATGACCAAATCTGAAACCTAAGAAACACATTGTATTTACACGCATCATTGAACTATAATACAGAGCGTCCAAACAAAAACGATATAATTTCGGGAATACAAATATCCTGAATCACCCCATTATACTATTTTTGTGTTTGTGTGGTGCGTGTAATTTTTATTTTCCACGGCGTTTTTCGTGTGACATTTGTGCCAGCTGACTGCCCTGTGGCTGGTAAGAGCAAACATTAAACTGCGCAAAATTCGCTCGATTTCGACAAAAGCGTTAGCTAGGCACAAATAAAAAATAAAAATACACCTTCACCACTGAGGTGGTTGTCAAAAACACCCAAGTGCGAGCTGGAGAAATTTTGACGGTTCAAAGTTACCGAAAAAAATACCGTCAAATTCATCCAGCAAACACTGTACTCACAATATCATTTGTAATACCTAGTCGGTACGAACAATCTTTATGGCATCACCACGTGGACCAAGTGTGATTTCATAGTTTGCTTTCACTACCCGTCGATCTAAAAATTAAGCAAGTACTGTTGGAGAATATGTTCCGGAACTTACGGCAAGTCAATTTTTAGGGGTTCGAAACCATTTCAGTAGTATAGAGAGGACTAGAGTACTATAACTAACAATGATCACCTTGTCTAAAAACACAAACAAATTTAACACTTGCAATTGATCATTAAAATTCTAAAAAGTTGCACACTTCATTGTAAAATTTCATTTGAACATTACTTCAAGAACAAAATATAAGAATCATTATGGGGAAACAGAACAAAAATAAGGAGATCCAGAAAAAACCAAAGTGAAAAATAAACAAAACGAAAACAAAAAAAAGTTACAAGAATCAAAACAAAATAGAAATTAGAGCAGTTATTTCAAAAACTAAAACAAGAGCCAAAAACAAAAAGTTTATTACTAATTAAAAAACTATAGAAAGGGAGTCAAAAACACAAGGAAAGCAATAAAAAACGAAAAGAACAAGAAAAAAAGACAAGAATAAGAAGACAAGAAGAAAGAAAAAGACAAGAAAAATAAGGAGGCAAAATAAAGGAGACAAAAATAGAAGGGGATAAGAAAAAATAAGGAGGCAATAAAAAAGAAGACAAAAAAACAGAAGTCATAAAAAAGAAGCAGGCAAGATAAAAGAAGACAAAGAAAAATAAGTCAAGAAAATATACAGGCAAGAAAGAAAGAGACACAAACGAAGAAGACACTAGAAGAAAAAAGAAGACAAGAAAAAAGAAGCCAAGCAAAAGAAACACACAAGAAAAAAGAAGAGAAGAAAAATAAGAAGACAAGAAAAAGAAGACGGCAAGAAGAAGGCAAGAGAAAACAAAGTAGAGGGGCAATATGAAAAACATCAAATAAAGTTAATCAATAACTTAAAAAAAAACAAATCAAAATGAGTATGAATCACATCAATAATGAACAAGACCAAGCATTCCTCAGAGATTATCAGTCATAAAAAAACGGAGTTATTTCAAAAATTACATGCAAAACAGAAACAAAATTACCAAGAAATAACTTCAACATCTAAAACAGCACAAAAATGGGAAGAATCAGCTACGAAATGAAAACAGGAAAGGAGATAGACAACTAAGCAAAAATTAGAACAAAGAGGTCGGAAACAAAATGAAAGTGGGCAAAGAAAAAAACAGCAAGAAAAAAGCAAAATACACTATCCTAGAATTATTCTCTAGGAGAAAAGCAATAATTTTTTTTATTACTTTAGGCTCAAATGTTAATGTGTAAGATAAGTTTGGATTTCTGTGAAATTGAACAATATTAAATTGTATATAATATGTCATAATTGATATCTCCTGTAGTTAATTTTTCTGCACTTCAGAAATTACCAATTCATGACATCATCAATAATAAAATTGTAATAAAATTAAAAAAAAAAAAAAAATCATGACATATTTCTAGTACCACGCGATATTACAAAAATGGTTTCAAACCTTTTCTTTTATAATTGTTACTAATAAACTACCACTCTCAAAGATTTCAATTGAAAGTTTTGAAATAAACACACTGAAGAATGTATGAGCGCTTTCCGACAAAAACCAAAAGTATTTTCCAAATTAAAGTTGTTGAGTAATTCATACTTTGTTTTAAAATTATTTCAAAACATACTAGAGCTTGGAATTACCTATTTAATTTGAATTGAACGGGTTATATTTTCAGAAATGATTAATTTTCGGGAAAAAAGTTTTTGGATTTCTCGTACTCCATCTCGATACAAAAAAAAAACTCATCTTTTTTTGTTTGCATCGAGATGGAGTAGTAGAAAGCCAAAAACTATTTAATTTTTTTCTACAAGTTGATAATTTCAAAAAGCAAAAAGAAAAGTACATTTGAAGATAAAAAGGTTAATCATTTCCAAATATTGCTTTTTATGTTGATATTAATTTCATCAGAAGTAGTAACTATCTCAACAATCTATATTGTTGAAAATTCCATGAAAATACATAGTAATTTTTTAATTTAGAGAATTTATTTGATACCACTAATGGGCAAGTGTGGCCCTATCTAAAAATATTCATTCCTGTAAAAATAAAATGCAGTAATTATATCAGCAATAAAAAATTCGCTGAAACGCTGAAAAATCCAAATTTCACGGGTACAAAATTCATAAAAATATGATGTGTATGATTGATAAATGAAATGTAAACTTACTTGTGTCAATATTTCTCTGTAAGTGTGAGGCAATACGATGTCGGGCGTCGTTATATTCTAAATGCAAGCCCAACCTGAGTATTGTGGGATTTTTCTCGATGAGCTGGGTGATTTCCATCTCTATTTTGTTACCCAACACTTGTGACCTCTGAAATATGAGAGAACAAAAAATAATCGGGCGTGTTTCATTCAATGCTTCATCAGTAAAATCGCAGTAGTTTTTTTTCAATGTCCATTTTGAAAAATTCTTACAAAAGGTGTATATACAAAAGGTATATATACAAAAGGTGTATATACAAAAGGTGTATATGCAAAAGGTGTATGTGCAAAA